>PISX010003189.1:45927-143128 GCA_004024625.1 Mellivora capensis | reverse complement strand
AAACAGATTCTAAAATTTACATGAAAAGAAAAAGTTCAAAAATACACAGAATACTCCTGAAGAAAATAAGGTATGAGACTTGCCCTATTAAATACTAAAGATAGCACAACCCCATCTGGTCCCCTCCCTCCTTGGGAGCATTGTACTGTCACTTTGCTATTGCTCAATAAACCTTGCTTTGCTGACGACCCCCCCCCCCAAAAAAAAGGATACCAAAGATATAATAAGGCTGGAATGATGAAAACTCTGGTTTTGGCACAGGGACACGCAGACTGGCCAGTGGAATATGTTAAAGAAGCAAACTCAAAAACATGTAGAAACATCATATGAAGGAACATAGAGCTGTTATAGGGAAAGCATGAACTAGTCAAGAAATTGGGTTCCATACAAGGCAAAAAAAGTAATTGGATCCTATCTTGACACCGAGCACAAAAATCGATTCTAGATGAACAAAGACTTAAAAAATAAATAAAACCTTAAAACCTTTATATTTTTATGACTTCAGAATAAAGAAGTTTCTTTGAAAACATACAGAAAAAGTCATAAAGATTAATATCCAGCATACATAAAGGCTTATAAATCAACAAAAACCCCAAATAGATATTTCAAGGAAAAGAAAATGCAAATAGCTAATAAGCATTATAAGAGTTTAATCTTCTGAGTGACTGGAGAAATATAAAGCACACCCAAAGAGGTATCATTTTATACCTGATAGAAAGGCAAAATTAAGAATATACTAAACAGGGGCATCTGGGTGGCTCAGTGGGTTAAAGCCTCTGCCTTCGGCTCAGGTCGTGATCCCGGGGTCTTGGAATCCAGCCCCGCATCTGGCTCTCTGCTCAGCATGGAGCCTGCTTCCTCCTCTCTCTCTGCCTGCCTCTCTGCCTACTTGTGAGCGCTCTGTCAAATAAATAATAAAATCTTAAAAAAAAAAAAAAAAAGAATATACCAAACAATGGAAACTCACTCTGTTGGTGGGGACTAAATTGGAAACCAGTTCACTTACTTAATATCATCCAGTTTATGACCTAGCAACTTCACACCTAGATTCTCTGCAAAAGCTTTTAGCACATATGCATGAGATCAGAATTTCATAGTGGCATTGTTTATATGGGCTATGCTCTGAAAGCAACCCACATGTGCAGAGTCAGGAAAATCAATGAATAAATTGTGGAAAGGAGGAACAATAAAATATTATACAGCAGTGAACATGAAAGACCTATGGCTACACCTGATAATATAGATTTTCTTAGTGACAGGTGAAGTAAAAAGCGAATGGAAGAATATTACAAAGAATATGGTACTTTTTTGTTTTGTTTTGTTTTGTTTTGTCTTGTTTTGTTTTTGGGTAACATCCACACACAAAAAACAAGCAAGGTTAAGGATACTTGTATGTGGAAACAAAACTTAGAAAACGCGAGAGACGATGATTTACACAGAATTCGGGATAAGAGAAAATATCTCTGACCGGGGAATTGGGGGCGGGAAGGGAATGGGATGGAAGGGATTTCCTGACAAAATGCCAAGGGTTCTTCTAGTAAAATTCTGCTTCACAAATCAGGTCGTGCGTTCCTCGTGTTTCGTAACTTTATATTCTGCACTTTTCAAGTACTATACAAGTTTAAAAGAAAAAAAACAAAACCAAAAAACCCACAAAAAACCCAGGCAGGAACACACCTCAAGATCCCTAATACCCGCAGGCCACAGCCCGCAAGGCACTCTGGGTCAGCAGTCTCGTGGTCAGTTGCCCGTGGGGGCGGAGACTGTGGGTCTTCTATACGCATGCGCATAGCCACCAGCCAATCAGCGACGCCTTCGGGCGAGGCGGCTCTGGCTTTTCTCCCGCGGGAATTCTGAGTTGCCTCAGAGGAGCGTCGCGCTGGCCAAGCGGACAGGCACCTCAGGTAAGGGGCTGGGGCCGTGGAGGCTGGAGTGGCAGCGACACTGTCTGGAGACCTATTCCTGTGGTCTTTGGCCATTGGGGTTTTTTTCATGCGTGAGGAGGGGAGGATTTTTTTATAGCGCGGGCATCCGAGCCAGAGGCTTCTCTGGATCTGTGAGGTAAATCTTTCCGACTGGCTCTACTAGGGGCCTCTGACAGAAAAATGAAGTCTGAACTTCACTGAGCGCAGGGCCTGGATCAGGCGAGGGGCAGGTGGAAAGCCGCTGGATGAAAGAGGGTCTCACTGGTCGCGATGCCCTGGGCAAGTTTATATCCGGGGAGCAGCGTGGGCCTTTGTCTGCACGTCTCTCCCTCGCGCCCGTCCTAAACCCGTCAGAAACAGGGTGAACTAAGGGCTTCTCTTCCTTTGTCCTCGATGTCTGTGTTGTGAACATTTTAGGCAGAATTGGTATTTCTCAAGGCACACATTGAAGAACGTTTTTATTTTATTTTTATTTTGCTGTCAACTTATTTTGGGGCATGGTCACAGGACCGAACCTGTCAACAACTACAGTTTCACTTTGTGACGGAAATGCACAAACTAGATTCTAGCCCGAATTTAGCCGGAATCTGACGGAGGCGGGACTGAAATTCAGATCGCATAGCCCTCAGATGCCAACTCTCCGTCGCCTCACACCTGGAATCGGGGTCGATGCTGTCATTATCTTCTTTGTTAATTTGGGCCAACAAAATAAGTGAGGAGATTCCTCTTTATTTGATATAGTTAATTTTGAAATCTACCAGTTTACTTGAATGGTGCCTTTGGATTCAGAAGGTTTGAGAGATTTATTTTTTTTTTTAATCAGAAAACATCTAAATATGGTGCCCTCTGGAAGAAAACACACAGGGAAATCTGGGAAGACATCAATGGAGGATCAGGTTGTAAGAGCCTATGACTTTGAGAAGGAAGATAAAAAAGATCTGAGTGGTTCAGAGGAGGATGTTACCGAAGGTACAGTATATCTCATGTTGTTGGGCAGTGACCCTGTCCTGTAGTTCATTCCTTCTGGATGCACTACATTTTAGACTATAATAAAACTATTTGTAAAGCATTTCCATGTACTTCATGTTTCTCATTTGGAGTTTGAAAAGTTTACACAGCATCTCTTGCCTTTACAGTCATTATTCTCCAGATGTCTGCTTTGTAAATAAATAAATGAGTTTTATATAGCATAAATATCTGTATTATATAAAAATAAATATAAACCTGGCTTACTATGACATTAACACAGGAAGGCTTGCAAAATTGTTCCTATAAAATGGTCCTACATCCTGATTTAATTCTATCTAAACTGCAGAGCAAGTACTGTATTTATATGTCTGCTTTAAAAAGTTATGTTGGCAAAAAACCCTAAAAGCCTCCAAATTAAGATAGTACATCATTAAAAATTACCAAAATTGAATAGTTTCAAAAATATATTTTTCTTAGGGTCACCTGGGTGGCTCAGTGGGTTAAGGCCTCTGCCTTCGGCTCAGGTCATGATCCCAGGGTCCTGGGATCAAGCCCCGCATCGGGCTCTCTGCTCGGCAAGGAGCCTGCTTCCCTTCCTCTCTCTGCCTGCCTCTCTGCCTACTTGTGATCTCTGTCTGTCAAATAAATAAATAAAATATTTAAAAAATATATATATTTTTTATTGTCAATGCAGGGAAGACTCCAGTAATTGAGAAGCATGGGAAGAAAAGGACTTCTGCAGCTTTATTTGAAGATATGGGGTGATGTGCTCAAAATAATTTCTGCGTGTTACATAAACTACTTTAAGAAAAGTCTACTTTGGTTGTTCAATGACTATTGTATGTAAAACACATTGTGTGATATTTCAATCCTTAATTAAGAAATTTCTAATGTAATTTCACAGGGGTGAAGTACAAAATATGCTGGAAAGATTTGGAGGTATGTTTTAAGAGATATTTTTCTTTTTAATATAATTATTTTAAACCATATAACCTCTGTAATGGGAAATGTTAATCAGTGGACTGTAAAACTGTTAATCTAATGCTTGTCCTCATATATAAGATTTTCCCTAAGTATGTGTGATTCAACTATATAGATTTCCTTACCTAATCTCCAGTTGTCAGTGCGAAGAGTAAGAATGGTATTAACAATGATGAGGTGGGAATGGTGTTTTTATTTTATATATGTGTGAATTTAATGGACTGTGCAATTTTTTTAAAAGATTTTTTATTTATTTATTTGTGAGAGAGCGAGCGAGCAAAGGCAGACAGAGTGGCAGGCAGAGGCAGGGGGAGAAGCAGACTCCCTGCCGAGCAAGGAGCCCGATGTGGGACTCGATCCCAGGACCCTGGGATCATGACTTGAGCCGAAGGCAGCCGCTCAACCAACTGAGCCACCCAGGCGTACCTGGACTGTGCAATTTTAGAACAAAAATGAAAGGGGGAGATCTCTACTCCTGTTTATATGAACTTCCACAAACTCACAAAGCAAGTGTTAAAAACACACATATCTATATATATGTCAGTTTTTCGTTTTCTCAATTTAGTTATTTTCTATGACATTGCTGTGTTCTTTTCTTAGGGGCAGTATGAACTTAACCCTTTAAAATACCTCTTTATTGTTATTTTTTACTTTATTAAACTATGTCATTTAGAAAGGTAACCCTGCTAGCTAGTGAGAAATAAATAATCAGATAAAAAGTTTATAGACCTTAAATGGTATATTTAATATTAGTTACATTAACTGTGTTAGGGGATAGTGTTATTTTTTTAAAAATATTTTATTTATTTGAGAGAGAGAGAGAGAGAGAGAGAGCAAGCATGCATGAGCCAGGGGAGGGGCCACAGGGAGAGGGAGAGAGAGGCAGACTCCCTGCCGAGCAGGAAGCCCAACACAATGTGGGCTAGATCCCAGGTCCTGGAGATTGACCTGAGCCAAAGGGGGACATTTAACCAACTGAGCATCCAGGTGCCCCAGGGAATAGTATTCTTAAAAAAGAGCCAATATTTGGTTCCTCTATATGGATTATGTACTCAGTCAAGTCTTTTTTGAAAGCTTTGCTCTATTTGGTGGTAGAAAAATGTTTGTTTTATAATCTGTCTTCTAAATTTATCATAGCTGTATACTGGAAATATGAAACATTTGTGTAATAATACAGATCCATCATGATTACTGAAAAAAATAATTATTGATGGTAGATTCATATGCAAGTATTTAGCAAAGCAGTTTTATAGGACAAAAATATCTTACAAAAAGCTCCAGAAATCATTGTCATAAACCTGAAACTAATCTATAACATTGTCAACTATACTTCAGTTAGAAAAAAATTTTCTTTTAGTAAGTCCAGGGGAAAAAAAGGTTCCATGGAAATATTTAAAAGGGTATTTGAGTGAATTTATCAAGATACTTACTTAAATTAAGGTTTTTCTATGCTTGGTTTTTATCTCTTTTGGTAAAAATTATATTTGAAAGTATCACAGATTGTGTTTTTTAAAAAATAGTTTCTTAACTGTTTTTATCCTTTTTGGATTCTTTTTAGATTTTTTAATTTATTTATTTGTATGAGAGAGAGAACAAAAGGGGAAGGGAAGATGGCAGAGAGAGAAACAGACTCCCCACTCAGCAGCGAGCTGAGATGCAGGACTCCATCCCAGGACCCTGTGATCATGACCTGAGCCCAACGCAGATACTTACTTGACTGAGCCACCGCCCCTTTTTGGGTTCTTTTAAAATAATTTTGTGTGTTTCATATGATGAGTTCTAGCAATAACTCATATAAATGAGTTCTTTCAGTTGGAGAATATTTTACCAATTTAGAAAAATTTAGTCTTTATTAGTGTTTTCTCCTGAGGAAGTTAAAGGTCTGTCTTTGAGACTTCCCTTTCTTTTTTCTTGTTTAGTTTTTTTTTTTTCAATCATCTCTAAATTTAAAAAGTTAGCTCTAGGAAAATCAAAATAGGGATACTAATTGCCAAAAGCTTTCTTAGGAAAAAAAAGCAAATAATCTTGGCTTTTTAGTATTATACCTACTTTAAGATTTAATTTATTTTTTTTTAAGATTTTATTTATTTATTTGTCAGAGAAAGAGATTGAGAGAGAGAGAGAGAGAGAGAGCACAAGCAGGGAGAGCAGGAGGCAGAGGGAGAAGAAGACTTCCTGATTAGCAAGGAGCCTCAATACAGGACTCAATCCCAGGATCATGACCTGAGCTGAAGGCAGAGGTTTAACCTACTGAGCCACCCAGGCGTCCCTAAGATTTATTTTTAAATGTCTTTCCAAAACTGTTGAACCACCTATATCCCTATTTAGTTTAAATATGTGGGAACAAAATAATTTTCAACATTAAGTTTTAATGAATGTTTATTTTCAATAAAGCTGACATTAACAAGGCTCTTCTTGCCAAGAGAAAAAGACTAGAATTGTATACCAAAGCTTCTCTCAAAACTAGTAACCAGAAAATTGAACATGTTTGGAAAACCCAGCAAGAGCAAAGGTAAGGTTGTTGGTTTTTTCACAGCCATGACATTGTATCATTTCTTAGTATTCATTGCTGCAAATTATGAAAAATACTGTCATCTTCTATTTGCCAGGGTCTCTAGTAAAATATATATTTGGCTTGATTTTCCTTTAAGTCTTTTAGTTCTATAAGCTTCTTCATAGACTTGAGATATATTTCTTAGAAATCAATGCAGGTTATCTTTTTCTCCATTTACATAACAACTGAGTTTTTTAAAGGTTATTCATATTCATTCTAGAAATACACCAACTGAATAAAAATTGTCATATAAATTATTAGTCTTATGAGAGTTACCTATTTAACAATGTAGAAAAAGATCCATCTTACTGTAAATACTACATCTGTGTGTTTTAGCTGAATTGACTTAATTGTTCTTTTTTATAAAATCATTCTTATACCAAAATGGGGAAAAAATTAAGTGGAATATTTCTATTTGGAAATCTTACATGATAAACATAATAACTTCACTGAATCTATCATATCAGAACCTATATTTGGTTGGCAAAAATAAAAAAACTTCTTGGAGATGAAATGGACCTTTCTGGAAAAATTATGCGTATAGTAAAACTTCCATAGTTTTTAAGAACTGAATCATGTGAGAGGGCTTTTCTGTTAGCTGGTTAGAAAAAGAAATACTTCAAAAATCATAATTTTACTTTTTGGTTTCATATTTGAAAATTTAAGATGCCATTATTTCCTTCTTTAGTATTTATAAAATATGTCAAATTTTGTTTTGAATGTTTTGGTATAAAATATGAAAAATTCACTGTTATGTTTTACAGGCAGAAGCTTAACCAAGAATATTCTCAGCAGTTTCTGACTTTGTTTCAGCAGTGGGATATAGATGTGCAGAAAGCTGAGGAACAAGAAGAAAAACTAGCTGTTAGTATCACACTTAATTTTATAATCAATTACAACCAAGTGTCAAGTAGAAATGGAGAGCCTAGCTATGTGGTAGATCTATGATAGTCAACCTGGTTCCATTTCCCATGCTGGCTATGTGTTTTGTTCCTGCTGAATGATAAGCCAGAGAATTACAGGCACATACCCTACTTACAACAGCTGTTGGCCTTTGCTTCCAATATTGGTTGTGATTCTTGCAGTTCCAAGTGACAGAAATTGTGAAAGTACAAAGGAAGGATTATTAGTTTATATAAAAGAAGTCCAGGGGTAGTTTAGCTTCAGGCATAGCTGAATGGGTATAAGGAAGCACTGCTTATATAGTGTCTTTGGGCTCTGTCTCCAGTCCTTAATAGGCTCTTTCAATATGGTAAGCAAGAGAGCTTCTTGCTTACCATATTGTTATAAACTTGCTACATATATAACATATAACATATAAACTTGCTACAAGCTTAGTAACTGGGTTTTTATCAAAAACTGGCAGAAAGAAAAGTCCTGTGGAGGAATATCACTGATCTAGTTTGGATCATTTGCCCATTCCTGAACCAGTCATTATGGTCAAACCATGGTTTACTCTTACTGGCCAGACTTGTGTTTCATGCCCATCTCTATGGGAGGTGGAAGTGAGCCCCACCCATATATATGCAACTACATTAACTATCCTTTTATTTCATTCTTTAATTTATAAAATTATGACACATTTCTTATTTAAGAGCCAGGTACTATTCAGATTAAATGATTTTAGGGGTTTTTTGGTCAGCTCAGTTTTGTTAATGTTAATATGAAACATCCAAGGGGATGTGTTGAGTAGGCCATTGGTATAAGTGTCTGGAGTTCTGGAAAGAGATATGAATTGAACATAAAAAGTTGGGAATTCTCAACATAAAGACAGCATTTAAGCCATGAGTTTGGACGAGATCACCAAGGGAGTGATTGTAAATGTAAAAGGAGGTCTAAGGACTGAGCTCTGCAATAAGTACTTCAATGTTTAGAGTTCAAGAAGATGAGAGAGAACCAGTAAAAGAGACTGAGAATGAGTGGCCTATAATAGGTGGGGGGTAAAATGACTCCAAGTGAAGTCAAGAAAGCCTTTTAAGAGGGAGAGAGGATTAGCTTTGTCATATGCTCTTTATGGGTGAAATAGGAGGGTTTTTGGCAATGTGAAGGTTGTTGGTATTCTTGAGCAGAATTATTTTGGTAGAAAAAGGAGTACAAAAACTTGATTAGAATGCATGTAAGAGGGGCGCCTGGGTGGCTCAGTGGGTTAAACCTCTGCCTTCAGCTCAGGTCATGATCTCAGGGTCCTGCGATCAAGCCCTGTATCAGGCTCTTTGCTCAGCAGGGAGCCTGTTCCCCCCCTCCCCCTCTGCCTGCCTCTCTGCCTACTTGTTATCTATCAAATAAACAAAAATCTTAAAAAAAAAAAAAAGAATGCATGTAAGAGAGAATAGGAAAGAAAGAAACAGGGTTGTTGGCCTGAGTAGAAAAGGAATAGTGTGTGGTTTTAAGAATGGAGAAAGAGCAACATGTTTGTGTGCAACAAGAATAATCTTGAGGGAAAAATAAAAAGCTTAAAAAGTAATAGAAAGAAGAAGACAGTTGTTGAATTCTTAAGAATGGTTGGAACATGTGAAGAAATTGGTGGTAGCAGAGAACAGGGATAGTTCATCCTTAAAAACAGGGAAGAAGGTGAAGTATGTGAGCACAGATGTAGGTGCATAGGTAGAAATAGTGATGGATACTCAAGAGTTCTCTTTGGATTACTTATTATTTCTTTAGTGAAATAATTAAGGTCCTTGGATGATAGAAAACATGTTGCTTTTTGAGGTCAAATGAAAAGGTATAAAATATTTTCCTGAGTGGATCAGCAAATGGACTAGGGAAATATAATTTCCAAGCAGCACTAAGGATCAAATTTAGGCTTATGATCACAGTGATCATAATTTAAAGTGAGGCATGTCAGCATAATTGTGGGGTTTTCTCCAGTCATGACCAGCTGCAGGGATGTAGGCAGAAATAGCTGGAGCATTGAATTTTTCAGGATTGGGGTTTAGCCAAACAAGTGTGACAGAGTAAAAACTGGGCAGGATAAGGAGTAATTATGATTGACGATATAATTTAAGCTGGGAAGGAAGAAAGTGAGGACATAGGAATATGGATAGGGGACAGTGAAAACTAGGTATAGGATGAGTGGATTTTACGTATTGATAGAAATTATTGAGTTGTAGTACTAAGAGTGTACCAAGTACTAAGTACAAAGAATACTTGGTAGGCAAGTAGTGGTTGGATAGTCGGCTATATGGAGAAACAGCATGAATAATGATTAGATCTGGATTCTGGAAACATACTCTGGAATTATCCTGGTATGACCAAACACTGGCTGTGAAACTGGAAAAATTATCTATGTGCCTCACTTTCCTTATCTATGAAAGGGGAGTAATGATACCTATCTCATAGAGTTGTTTCAAGGATGAAATGAGTTCATACATAATATGCTAATTTAAAGAGTTAAGAGTGTTATCTAACAGAGTTAATATGACATTTTCTATTAGTACTATGTAGAAGTTGTTATTGGCAGTGACAAAATCTAGGATATAAGCATGTATATGAATGGCTGAAGTAGGGTGGGGGACAAAAACCATTGGTGGAAAGTAGAAAGGAACTGAAACATCAGCATTATTGGAAGGTTCATTATGTGTTGATATGGAAAGCACCAAGAATTAAAACATATTTTGAGTATTGTTGGGTTGCCTGGGTGGCTCAGTCAGGTAAGCGTCCGACTCTCCTTTTTTGGGAGAGGGGGTAAGATTTTATTTATTCGTCAGAGAGTGAGCAAGAAAGCACAAGCAGGGGCAGATGCAGGTGAAGATGCAGGCAGAGGGAGAAGTAGACTCCCTGCTGAGCAAGGAGCCCAATTCAGGACTCCATCCAAGGACCCTGGGATCATGACCCAGGCTGAAGGCCATCACAACCAGATGAGCCACTCAGGTGTCCCTAAGCATCCAACTCTTGGTTTCAGGGTTGTGAGGTCACATGGAGCCTACATTAAACATCAAAAACAAAACAACGTATCCTGAGTATTGTTAAGTGTTCCTACTCAGTGACTGGTAGGATTACTACTGTTGTGTATTAGTGGTGAACTTGGTCATAATAGTTAAAACTGTTGACTTATAAACCATTCCTTTTAAGTTTAATGTAGAATTATTTTTTTACTAAATTTTAAATTATACCAAAATTGTTATAATTTTTTTCTTTTACATTTGTAGAACATGTTTCGACAGCAACAAAAGGTTTTTCAACAATCTAGAATTGTTCAGAGCCAGAGACTGAAAACAATTAGACAGTTATATGAGCAGTTCATAAAGGTCTGTTGTATTTGGTTATGTAATACCTTCTTATGTAACATTATATTTGGAAGTAGAAGATAATTTTTTCCTATTAAGGGGAAAAACATTTGCTCATACATTTTAAATTCTTAATTACTTTCCATTTTGATTTAAGTGTTGAATATATTTTTACAATTCTAATGTTTTTATGGAGAGTCTTCAAAACAGGAAATGGTAAATTGGGAATTTTACCTAAATGTACATAATGTGCATAAAATTCATACTTTAATAGTTCTATCTTAACTGAAAATAAAGTCTGTAAGTCATTTCTAGGTAGTCTTTTACTTGTCTTTTTGTCTCCAGTGTTTGCTAAGTAGAAAGTACCCAATTGAAAATGAAGAATTTATTTTCTAATGTAATATATACGTATTTTATGGCATATTTCCTTTTAGGATTATTACAGTGACTAAATATGGCTTTATATGCCATCTTATAATCATAAAGCCAGATGATTAAAAACTTGTGGATTAAGAACTATCTGATATATTTTAGCAAATATTAACATATTAGCAAATAATGGCTTGTGGCATTGACCTCTTACTCATGCAGATATATTATTTTTTAGTAACTGTTCATAGGAGTTCATTGTAATCCTACACATACCTTTTTCTTTCTCTTTTTTTTTTTGATGTGGGGATTCTTTTAGATAATCTTGTTCAAATGTTAAAATGTCACCCTTTTAAAGGAATTGGGATGCTCTGAGTAAACTAGTAGTTTTAGACCAATTATTTTAAAATAAGCTTAATATGTATGTATGCCAAAGTTACTTTTAAAAGTGTTCCCAGTTAGCTTGCTCTAAGGCTTCCTAAAAACCATTTAATTGGTGTTAAAGATTTCTTCTAAATCTTATCACTAAATCTTACTGCTTAGGCTAGGAACTTTAGTATTGTATTTGACTTCTCCATCTCCCTTATTCTTCATACCCAGTTATTAGTAGGTCCAGTAATTTTTACTTCTGCTGTGGTTCCTTTTTTTAATTCCCAGAGCTATTTTCCTAGTTTACAACCACATCATTCTTTGCTTATCCTGTTAAACCTCAGCTGATTTTTTTTCTGTTCTCCAAACTACCCATAGGTCTGTCATATTACTTTACTAAAACGTCTCTTCTGAAAAAGTCAGTTTCTCATTTTCAGTTCTTAATTTATTCAAGTTCCCTCCCATAATATGATTTTCTCTATGCTTCAGTTGTTACATTTGTCCGGTAATCCTCACACCTCCAGATAACTGCTTTCTCTAAACTCACTGTGTACTTCCATGCTTTTACTTATGCTCTTGCTCTAAAATACTTTTAATTACTTTTTCTTTATTAAATCTTGCTCTTTTGCCAAATAAATTGGAGTTAATCCCTATTTTCTACTACATAGCTACAAGTTGCATTTCCATTCCTACTATAAAATTTTGCATTATTTTTGTTTCTTCTTACTGGAATAAGGGAGTGATCATGTATTAATATTTTTTATTTTCTCCACAACACTTAATAATATAATACTTTTTATACAATAGGAGTTAGGATCACTGTTAGATGAAAAAGATTTATAATGTAATTTGTTTTTCATAAATTGAAAAGAGGTATATTACAGATCATTTTATTTCTCCTTATGAATTCCCATCACACTATTGTCATAATAACGTAACTACCTGATATTTAGAAAACTTACAAGAAATTTAAAAAATTAAGGTATTCTTTTTTTGTTCTATTTTGACCTTAGCAGCTCATTAGCCCAATATTTTGAGCAAAATACACTACTGTTATACCTCTGATAATAATATTTGATCCATGTCTGATGCTTTTATTCCTTTAATGGGTATTTTGGTTTCCAGTATTACTTAGAATATTTTCATTTGGAATAAATAATGCACATTATTTGAATACTAAAAAGTTCCTACTTTTGAAAATTAATTCTACAAGTTTAGAATCTGAGATGAAAAGTGGTAGTTTTTAACTGAACTAGCCTTTTGTGTTTTAGAGTATGGAGGACTTGGAGAAGAATCACGATAGTCTACTTACTGGTGCACAAAATGAACTTAGAAAAGAAATGGCTATGTTGCAAAAAAAAATTATGATGGAAACTGTAAGTCATTACATTTTGAATTGAAAAAAAGGAGTAATGCAAGCATTGAAATATTTTATTTGCTGAAATATGTATAACACTTATCTAAAAATTAAACAAATGTTTAATATTTCCTTTCATGTAACAGCAGCAGCAAGAGATGGCAAGTGTTCGAAAGTCTCTTCAGTCCATGTTATTCTGATGACACTTTGAAGGAAGAACTTGAACCTAAGTAATATGATACAATTACAACATTAGCTAAGAGGCATGTAATTCTTTTAGAATGGTTTAAAAATTCTAGTTTAAAATAATACATTGTGTTGTTAGCTTAAGTGCAAGACCCTTCCTTCTGTTAACCTTCAGATAAAGCTGAACAGTTATGAGTCCAGATCTTTAATAGTAATAGTGAATTTTTCTCTTTAACACTTGTTAATTAACTTTTGGCAATAAAGATGATTTAATTTCAGCTTTTGGCTTCTGTGTATTTGTATTAGTCCCAAAAGTTAGAAAGCACAAGTATAAAAGGTTACATTATTTTTCTTTAAGGAAAAATATACAAACTATGTTCTATGTACATTCCACTGTATATACTGAAGTTACACAGCCAATTCCAATGAAAATGCGGTTTTAAAAGAAAATCTATTCTATTGACTTACATAATTTATTAAAAGCAACCCAAATTTGTGTTCTGAAATAAATAAAACTGTTAAAAACCATTAAGAAAACCAAACAAGATATATAACTATCAGTTTTAAGACATGGATTTGTGAATCTGTCATTTCCACAAAGACAACAAAAAGCCATTTAATTGGGCTTGGTCCATAATTAAATGACACATGCCCTTAGTAATTATTAAGATCATATTAACATACCTAATTACTTATAGTTTAAATATTTCACATCTGTCTTTAATACCTAGTAAATATTTTTTGAAAATATTGTTTAATATTCAGTAAATATATGAAGTTTGATTATATTCCTTTCCAAACCTGAACAGTTAACTTCATACCTTGTCACTAAAAAATTGCTTTTAAACAGAATAACATATGAAACACTGGGATTTAGTAAATATTAAACTGTTTCAGCATTTGTTTGAAATATGTCAGCTAAACTTACTATCTTTTGCTGAAACTGCTTTCATTAAATCATTCAAAATGAAAAATATCCCCATTAGGAGGAAAAGATTGATTTTCTCCTGTTTTTTCATGTTTTAAACTTTTGTTGCCCCATGACCCACCTTTACCTTAGTTTTAAGGTGTTCCAAGTTTTAAAAAGCAAGTTCATACTGATTCTCTCTTTTTTTAACTATGATAACTTATATAGGAAGAAATTAATGATTATCTAATATTAAGGAGCCAGTTTCTAAATTTTGTAAAGGACTGCTTTTAAGCCAAAGTTTATGCTGGAATCTAAATCTTTTTTTTTTTTTTAAAGATTTTACTTATTTATTTGATAGAGAAACAGAGAAAGAGGGTACACAAGCAGGGAGAGCGGAAGAGGGAGAAGCAGGCTTCCCGCCAAGCAGGGAGCCCAATGTGGGCCTAAATCCCTGGACCCTGGGATCATGACCTGAGCCAAAGGCAGCCACTTTAACAACTGAGCTACCCAGGCACCCTTGGTATCTAAATCTTAAGTACCATTCAAACACCTAAAAAAGTCCTATTTGAGTTTGAGTAAAAGTTAGAAGCAAAATAAGCACTCCAGAGTGGTTTCTGTGTACTTAATTCACGTATTTTTTCTTTTCGAGGAATGTCAACTTTCACTAATTCTTCAATATACCTTTTTATTGCTTAATATATAGTATGTGTTCATTACTCCTTTATTTTTTTGATTATTTCATCATATGCCTTATGGTATCCAGAACTGTTGGGCAAAATTAAAAATAAGGTAAGATGGGGAGTCTGAGTCAAAATGAGCAACATAAACTTTTAAGTGAGAGTGGAAAGATAAGATCAGTACATAATCTATTTAGTGATGGGATGACTGATAATTAAATTATCCCCCTTTCCTCATGAGTCATCTATTTGAGGTAACTTTTGTTTACACTCTAAAGGGAAGATATTTTTGCCACGTTGTCATAAATTACTAATTTTCTTTTTTTTTTTAAGAGATTTATTTGAGAGAGAGTGAGTGAGAGAGAGAGAGAGAGAGCATGAGGTGGTGGGGGTGGAAAGAGAAAGAGAATAGGGAGAAGGAGAAGCAGGCTTCCAGCTGAGCAGGGAACCTGGTGACTAGGGGCTGATTCCAGGACTCTGGGATCATGACCTGAGCAGAAGGCAGAGGCTTAACTGACTGAGCCACCCAGAAGCCCCATAAATCACTAATTTTCTTATATCAACCTTGCTTTAGCTACTTTATGTTTCATAAAAGGGGATCTTTAATGTCCACTTTTTTATGACAATGAAATTTTAACTTAGAACATCAAGGAATAAAAAAAAAAGAATATCAAGGAATGATGTATAAAAATTCATTTGCTTTTCTGAACTGGTAAGATAAATTCCTCTTACTAAAAATATTATAGAAAATTCTGGTAGCCCCTTTAAATTCTAGTTGCAAGCAAGTATTTCCTTTTATACAATAGTAATTAATATAACTTGAAAAATTGCTAATTAAAAAATACCATTTCTTATAACATCATTTGTTTCAGTAACTACAGTATTACAATCCATGCACTTATGCAGTATTATGAGCTCACTTGTCAAATTTTTGCAATTGAAGTAAGTATCACCCTTAAGATGGCTAAAATCCTTTAAGCCCTGAATTTTTATGTAATCCTTTAGCAATGAAAACCCCGAGTATCTGACAAAGACTTTTGAGACAGAGACTGATCTTTAGAACAACAGTGGTTTACTTTCTTGTCCTCAGAAAATTGAAATATCTTTCTTTGATTTTGTTTCTAAGTTATAGATTGTAATACTCTGATAATACCTGTGATCAAAATGTTGATACACAATGAGGACTTCACAACTGAAATAAACAATGGAATCTACAGGACTTAGTGTTTTATATTCAAATATAACCTTATTTATTGTATACTAGCCTCCTGCAAAGGGGAATTTCCTTCACTCATAGGTTCCCCTAACTGCTTCTCCTGTTTTCCTTGGGCTATTAGTCAATATGCTTGTGAACCTGTTCAGGTGCTTCATGATATGAAGTCTTGAAGATATTTAGATGAAGGTGTCTTGAAATTTGCAGGCACAAAGCACTAAAGTACATCATCATATCAAATGAAGAAATGACCTTGGGAAGAAAAAAAAAAAAAAAAAGAAACGTATTATGGTCTATTTTTCCTGAAGCAGCAGATATTTTTCTGTTCCCCCATCCCACCCCCCTGGGTCTCACACCTTAATCTAAAATTCCTCAATGAAAATACTACATTTTAGAGTACTTTCATATATTTCATATTTGGAACTCACTATAATCATCTGGAACATGCAATGCATTTCACAGTTATAAGAACTGAGGCTCAGAGTGGTAAAACTCCTAGACATACAAAAGCTGGAAGGTAACAAAATTGGTCTTCTGATTCCACATTCTTTAAATTTTCTGCTGTGCAACAAAGCCTAAATTTTCTATTAGAAGGGTTGCCAGTCACTATTAATAAAATCATTCCACCATATATATTTCTTTTTCTTTTGAGATGGTTGTAAGAAAGTAAAGGCCTGGAAAAGACACCTTAGTTGAGGGGAGGCATATACAAAATTGTGTTGAATACAAAATTAAAGAGGAAGGCATACTCTAAAAAGTCTACCAAAGACAAGGAGGAAATGCTTCCTTTCAGAGAGGGAGGCTCACAGCTCTACCAGTGGAGAGGGTATTCTCACCTATGAGGGGAAAATCTACCATATCATTTACTTGAAAAGCTCTATCTGATCCTTTTCTTTCTGAAGTAAGAAGCTTTTGTGTAAGGATGCTAAAGGGTACATATGTTTTGTTTGGTCCACATAAGTGTTTTCTGTTCTTGTTTTAAATTGTGGTCCACATAGTGTTTTAGAGAAAAATTCAATTTGCCTTCCTCACCATAATCTCTACCACTAGCATAAACCAGGCCAACTCACTCACTATAAGATAGATGCTTGAATTTTTAATACCTGATGTTTTAATTATGTTAAACATAATTAAATTGGTAATACATATGCAAGCTTAGTAAAAGAAACCCTACATTGAATTTTTGGATATTCTGAATAATCACCCCTATTTCTTAGATTGTTTTGGAGCCCTAAAAATACATATACTGGATAGAAAATTAAATGAAATTATTCTGATTTTCAAATACTTTTTAGACTATTTCCTGAAAAACTTCCAAGGATTAAGATTTATATCTCACCACCATTTGAAGAATGAAAGACTTCTGAATTGCCATGAATGGATATTAAGCTATTTACTCCAGAAAAAAAGAATAATACTATAGAACCTAGTATAAAGAATCATCAGGTGTACTCCTGTGGTCTGTGTGCAGAACAGATATATTTTAATGCCTAAGTCTAACAAAGAGTACATTATTTGAATTATCAAGAGATTCACTGGAGGATTTCTTTTAGCACACTTTAATATGTATTTATCTATCACTAACAATTAGGTGAAAGTCATCGAGGTCCAAAGGTAGGGAAAAACAGAGCAAAGTTGTTCAGAACCATCATTAATTGAAGACCATAAAGATAATGTCTCAATTAAAAAAAATTGAATAATGCTCCCTTTATCCATGTTTGCGATTAGTGTTGCCAACAGTGATTTTCTCTTCCTCAGAGCTAGAGCTCTCTTAAGTGCATAATTTTGTGTTTTATAATCATTTTGAGTAGAAACTAATATATATATATATATTATCTGTACCGCTTTCTTAAGCTGGACATATTCAATGAGAATTTAACCTTTGCTTGATGAGTCATCATTATTGATATAAGTTATGCACTGTCCTCAAGAGCCAAACAGATAGATCAGGTTGCTTACTTCTAGAACAAAATGGCCCCAGAATCCTATAATTGGTAGTACTGTTTTTTTTCTGTTTTGTTTTTTCAATATTAGCTGACAATTCTTGATGCAATAAGGGCCCACATATTCTAACACTAATTCCATCTAATTCACCTGTTACCTGCTATAAGCTCAGAAAAATTCTAATAAGCTTGATTATGTAAAAGACACCTAAAAATGTATTTGCCATTCTCTGGGCAGAGTGAAGTGATTTTTGACATCTTTGTATTATTTTTGGTAGGGGAGAAAGATCTATTTTTAAGGTACACAAATGGGTTTTTAAGGATTTAAGTTGTTGAAAGCCTAATCTCCAGATAATCTGGGCCATTTCTATACACACACATACACATGCACAAAACACAATTCACAGCTTAAAAGGAGTTAATTTTAGATATTCAGAAACATTTACAATATAGACTAGATATTAAGACTATCTGCTATCTCACTGAAATGACTCTTAAGCATAGGGTTATCTGACATCTATTAAAAATAAATAAAAATCTTAGCAGGAAAGAACTTACCATTGCTATCCAAAGAACAACATACTCGTCTACAAAATTATTAAAGTACTGGTCTAAAAATAAAAGACCTGGGCCAAAAAAGACAGTGTCTTGAAGATACAGTTCACTTTTGGTCATGTGAGCTATCTATAAAAAAGTAAACAAAATAATTTCACTATTAAATTTTAAATATTTTAGCTTTTATTTTTCAGGAAAGAATTATAACTTTAATTCACTGTTAAGACAAAAATAGAGACCATTTTTCTCACATTTAATATGGAAATGCTAATTCTAAAATTTCTCAAATTCATAACTGGGTAGCTCATTAAAGTTCCCAATATTTAAATTCCTTGATATCAGAAAGCTATAGTTGACAATATAGCTAAACAGATAATTAAAAGAACTTAGCATACAGAAAAGAAACTATCTCCCTGAATATAACATTAACCCATTCACAGTTTTACTTGGAGCATAAATAGCTAACTATTTATTATAATGATAACGCCATTGAAAACCTACCCATTTTATGAAATAGTTTCCAGCCTTGTATTTGAGGACCAAATACATTATTTATACCATGAAATATAAATAAAAGAATTTCTTACCACCAATTTTTGTGAAATTTTAGCAAAGACACATCCAAACATAAGGGTATAAAGACAAGGATGCTTTTCAAACACATTAGTTGCTGACTTTTTATAGATCATTATTGCCAATATAATAATTATTCCTATGTGGAGTCCAGGTGACAAGACACTAGTGCCCTAAGGGATAAATCAGAAAATCAGCATCATATTTTAATATTGCATTTATCACAGTGCAAACATTTTCTGAACATCTATTTTGTGTTAGGAATTAAACACCTAAAGAAGAATATAATGGAGTATATGGACTGAAGGAGTATGTAGACCTTAACTGTGCCTTCAAACTTCCATAAAACCCTAGGGTTACACAGAGGTAATATAGTGCCACAGATGTGTCATTTCAATTTTATATATACACACATTTTAAACTACCACTACAAAATATGACTTACTCTATACCAAATTTTACTATGCTGAAAGCCATCAACATTTGATTGTCAAGTTAACATATTTTTGTGCAGATATCGAAATAAAGCTTTAACCTGCCAATTTTTTAACTTATTTTTTTAAATTTTATTTTTAACTAATCTTTACACCCAAAGTGGGGATTGAACTTATAACCCCGAGATCAAGAGTCACATGCTATCAACTAAGCCAGCCAGGCACCCCAACCTCCCAATTTTATAAAATAAATTAATGTTACACTGATAGGAAAAGTTTAATTCTGCCTTAGTCTCTCTATATATCAACACCCCTCACCCTTGCCTTTTTTTTGTGTATAGACTGCAAATGCGCTCTTGTGTAATGCTGTAAATCCAACCCATTACATTTTTATCCATGGGAATCAGATTCTCTCAGTACTGCTTATCCCAAACAAAATACTGAAATAAATTTGGTATTAAGGTTTACTAAATCTAGAACTACCAGTTTAAATATATTCATTAAAACAGCATTATTCTTGTTTGTTGTTTATATGTTATATTAGAATTTACTAGTAAATTTACTAGTAAATTCTAGAATTTAGAATTTACTAGAATTACTAGAATAATTACTACTAGAATTACTACTAGAATTACAGTAGTAAGATTATAAACACAATAAATACTATTATACAAACTGCACAACAAAATATGTATACTACATATATAGTATACATGTATATGATACATATAATAAAATATACATATTATGTATAATAAAATATGTATATGTTAATAAGTTATAAGAATTTAGACTAATAGTGCTTTTATCTGTATTACGGTTTTGTAGATTTTATTCAAGAAAATCTGCTGCTGAGGATCCTGGGTGGTTCAGTTGGTTAAGTGTATGCCTTTGGCTCAGGTCATGGTCTGAAGGTCCTGGGACTGAACCCTGCATAGAACTCCTTGCTCAGCAGGGAATCTGCTTCTCCCACTCCGTCTCTCCCCTGCTCATGATCTCTCTCTGCTTGCTCTTTCTCTCCCAAGTAAATAATATCTTTTTTTAAAAATGCTAAAAAAAATGCTGCTAAAAAATATTGGAAAATCACCAGTATAAGAGTTAGAAATCAACCACTTCTTAGTCATAGTGTTTGATTTTTATGTCTTCCTTCAAACATCTATCAATTACTTCTTAATAAAATATTCTCTAAAGTAGACACTGATCCTCACTAAATCTTATTTTCTTTAGTAAACTTCATGTTGCAGGTAGTACTTTAGTTTATCATCCATGGTCAACAAACAAGTATTCCTAAGTACCTCACGCATAGTACTGTACTGAGGTCAACTGACTAAACACCTCAGAAAATGCCTAATTTTTCCAAATATATCAGGGGCTTCTGTATCTAAATAAGTTTTACACTTTGCTTTAGAATTATGTATATGAAATGTATTCAGAAAAGACTGATAATTTATGAATTATGTGGATTCCTTTGAAACGGTCTCAGGAGCCAATTTATGTCATTTAAGAGTATGAGGCTAATTTTTTTTCTTAATAAAAATGCCATTTTTCATGTTTATTACTTTTATTCAACCTGGCACCATATGACTTTGGCTTTTTCTCAAAATCAAATCTACTCTTAAAGGACAGAAATTTTGAACCACAGCACCAAAGAAATCAAGAGAGTAAGCTATAGCCCAAATGATTCTAAAAAGACATTCCAACAATATTAAAAAAAAAATTTTTTTTTCTTTTTCAGTAGGCTCTGGGGCATGGAGCCCAATATAGGGCTTGAATTCACCACCCCAAGATCAAGACCTGAGCTGGGATGCTCAACCAACTGAGCCATCCAGGCACCCCCAACAGTGTTTTGATAGAAAATGACATCACTGGACTGAGTACTTATCTTCTTATGTTTGTCTTAAAGATGACAGTATGGTTTTTAAAAACATAGATATGTTTGTTTAAAAGTTGGCAGAATTCTCTTTTCCACATAAAAGTATTGAAGAAGTTTAAAAAAAATAAATATATGTATACATATGAATAAATACAAAAGTATTATAGCATGAGCAAAGTGTAAAACAAAACCCAGAAACACAAGGTGTACTTATTCAACATAAGAATTAAGGTTTAAAATTTCACCTTTTAAAATATAAGAATAACTTTTAAAATATATTCCAGTGAAATGTCTGTAACATTTATTTCATGAGTAATAAATTGCCCTGTATGTGAAACCATGACCTTTGGCAACTTTCTTGCTATTAAATAAAGAACTCATTTCCTTCTTCTCCTCTCCCCTGTTAGTGTAAGGCACAAGAAAACAAATGGCCACTCAATTTTGTACAGTAATGAGACAGTGGATGATTAAACAGGATGTCAGAAAAGTCTACTAAGAAAAAGGCTGTAGAAAGGAAAAATGCTTAATCAGTCAAAACTTTTTTTTTTAAGACTTTATTTGAGAGATCATGCAAAGGAAGAGAGCACAAGCAGAGGGAGCAGCAGCAGGAAGAGGGAGAGGGAGAAGCAGACTCCCTACTTAGCAGGGAGCCCAATGTGAGTCTCCAGCCCAGGACCCTGGGATCATGACTTGAGTGCAAGGCAGCTGCTTAACCACTGAGCCACCCCAAGCACCCCCAGTAAAAACTTTTTAAAATACTTCTTGTATTATGTGTGGTTCCCTTCCCCATTCTTGGAACATTGGAATGTTTTTAGTATCTCTGTATCTGATAATGATAAAACTTGGAATAAAATTAATACTAAATGATGATGAAATTAGTATCTTACTGCTATAGTGGATCCATTCTTCCCAACACCACCATGGAGGATAACATGGAAATAATTTGAACAGGAAAATATTGCTCCACCTACTACTCCAAGAACTGGAAAGATCTTCAATTTTATTTCTAGAATGGGTATCTTTAGGGGTAGAGGAAAGAAATAAATCATTAAGAAAATAAGAATTTCTTTTCTTATTAAATAGTAAAGAAACATTATAATATGGCCCTTTATGATAAGCCATCCTTTTTTCTTATAATTAAATCTTAACTCCTGGATGTAGCCTACTGTGGTAACTTTTCTTTTAATGGTTTTATTCATTAAGTGAAAAATGAATCCACCAAATTCAGGGAAGTCTACTTACATATAACTGTGATGAAATATTTAATCTCATAAACCTTCATCTAACTTAAACATGAGAAAGGATAGTTCCCTTGAATTTAGTACCTCTAAAAGGCTGCATCACGGGAAAAGTCAGACACCACGATCTGTATCATGAATGTGACAAATATCACAATGTGTGTGCATGCAAGAACTTTGTGTAGTTAATATCTAGGATTAAATCTCTAGCAGTATATTTACCTGCTGGTCAATTTGCTCTTCAAGAAAACTTCCCAAAGCAGCAAAGGATTTAAAAAACAGTAATAATAAGTTGCCAAAAGCTATAGGCTAATGCATTTTGAAAACAGGCTATGAAATATTTTACCAACATATGTGGAAACTACAGATTAACAAATCTAGAAAATCTACATCTAAAATAAGTATTCTTGTTGGTAAGAATAAGCAGATGTGCTTTCCTCCTATGGTATTACTAAAACATTGAGTGAAATGATTTTAAGATTAAATTCTTTCCCATTAGAAATAAATCAATTAAATTTAAGACAACAACATCTGACTTAATAACCTAACTGCCTCTAGGTCAACATTCACCTTTTTTGGGAACCAGCTGAGCCGCTAACATAGAAACCTATCATATCCCTCTAGTGTATTTTAGAGGCCTACAGTAGCATATCTTTGATTATATTATTCTTCTAGGATGAGAAGGAATATGAATGGCTCAGGAAATGTACCTCTACTTAAAAATATGCTTCAAGTCTGAGCCAGTGATATGAACTATAATTGGTAATTCTGAAACTATACCACAGGGAACTTATTACTATTTTTTAATAGACTTAATTTTTAGAGCAATTTTGGATTCATGACAAAATTGTATGGAAAATACATAAACTCCCTGCCTCCGCCCCCCAATGCCTTCCGCCCAATCAACATGTCCCACCAGAATATTACATTTGTTGTAATACATGAACCTACACCAATACATCATTATTATCACCCAAAAGCTATAGTTCACATTACAGCTTACTCTTGGTGATACATACTTTCTATGAGTTTAGACAAATGCATAATGACAAGTATCCATCATCATAGTATATCATACAGAATAGTTTCACTGCCCTAAAAATACCCTGGGCTTTGTCTATTATTCCTCCATTCCCCATAACCTTTGGTAACTGCTGATCTTTTCACTGTCTCCATTATTTTGCCTTTTCCAGGATGTCATATGGTTGGAAACATATAATATATGTAGTCGCCTTTTCAAATTGGCTTCTTTCACTAAGTAATATGCATTTAAGGACCCTCCATGTCTCTTCATGTCTTGATAGTGCTTTCTTTTCAACACTGAATAATATTCCATTGCCTGCATGTACCATAATTTATCCATTCACCTACTGAAGGACATCTTGGTTGCTTCCAAGTTTTGGCAATTATGAATAAAGCCGCTGTAAACATCCGAGTTCAAGTTTTTGTGTGGACATAAGTTTTCCACTTATATGGGTAAATATCAAGGAGCACGGTCGCTGGATCCTATGGTAAGAGTATGTTTAGTTTTGTATCTCTTACTATTTTTACTGGAGGTATATATCTGAGTGATTAAAAACACAGATTTGGAATCTGTCTTCTTAATTCCAGTACTTACTAGCTATGTGTCCTTGGACAAATTACTTAATTATTCTAAGACTTGCTTATAACAGAATAATGATAGTATCTATTTCATAGTATTGTTCTGAGGATCAAACAGTGATGGTAAACTGTGGGAACATAAGGTGTTCGTTCAATAAATGTTAGTTGTTGGCTGTTGATATTATCTTTATTATTTTTAGATTTATGGGCAGGAGGTTGTGAGTCAGCAAGTGTTAGAGGCTTGGGTCACAGAGACAGAATAATTTATTTCTTTTCTTTTTTTTTTTTTTTAAAGATTTTATTTATTCGACAGACAGAGATCACAAGTAGGCAGAGAGGCAGGCAGAGAGAGAGAGGGGGAAGCAGGCTCCCCGCTGAGCAGAGAGCCTGATGTGGGGCTCGATCCCAGGACCCTGGGATCATGACCTGAGCCAAAGGCAGAGGCTTAACCCACTGAGCCACCCAAGTGCCCCCAGAATAATTTATTTCTTTATAAATTCTCTTTCTATGCAAAGCATGGATTTGTAACAGTGGCCTCCCAAGAATTAACTTTTATCAGAATACTGAGGCCAATGAGGCAGAAAGTAAAAACACTCCTTAATATGGGCAACTTTACCTCATAGTAGATTATAAAAAAATGCAAATTATTAACTTTTCTTTCCTAATATTGAGGGACAAGTTTCAAACGTAAAATATTTTACTGAGTTTACTTTTTTTTTTAATTTTTTTTTAATTTATTTATTTGTCAGAGAGAGAGAGGGAGAGAGAGTAAGCGAGCACAGGCAGACAGAGTGGCAGGCAGAGGCAGAGGGAGAAGCAGGCTCCCTGCCGAGCAAGGAGCCTGATGTGGGACTCGATCCCAGGACGCTGGGATCATGACCTGAGCAGAAGGCAGCCGCTTAACCAACTGAGCCACCCAGGCATCCCTGAGTTTACTTTTTTATATATCTATTTTATGAGATAAATTTTGGCCTGGAAAAGGTATTGGGTCATTTTCTTCTATGTGGTAATATATTCATGTATAGGGGAAAGTACCAAAAGAAAGTATATAAGATAGTAAAATTATAAAATGAAGGAAAAAGGTTAAGAAGTGGTATGATCATTAAAAACAATGCCAAGAATTTCTGAAGAAAATTAACAATGCATTTTTTCCTAAATATTTGTTAAGTACTTAAATGTAAATTTAAATATTCAGATTTACCGTATAGTCCCACATTGTTGCTCCTCCAAATGTAGACAACACGAAGACCATCACTAATGCTAACTGAATTTCAGTTACATCCACTCTAAAAAGAAAGGACAAAGAATAGAAAAGGTATTTGTAAAAAAAAAAATTCACGAATGTGAAAGTCAGTTAACCATAGGTTAAATATCAAAGATAGAAGAATCTTTTCAGGCTTAGCTTATTTTACCTTCTGTTCCATCACTGAATTATCAATTTACACGATTAAGTGAAAAGCCCACTGAACAACATGTGCTCACATAGAGGTAAACATCAGGATATGCACAGGTTGGGATGGGGAGTAAGCTTGTACAGCATGTATAAAATTGCTGAGAGCAGCTATCATTGAGATTACAGAAGGATTTTACTTTCTACTTTATGTACTTCTGTAAAGTTTGAATTTTTAAATAACAATCATGTATTACTCTTGTAATGAGGAAAAATAATAATAATATAAAAACAACCAGATGACTTAAGACAAATTGAAAACACTCCCAAGTGAATTTCACTTGAAGAGTAGGGAAAGTTAAACCAGTTTTCTTTATTAGGTTACTAACAGTCACTACAGCTTTTTGGTTTCCATAGACATTTTTCCCCAAATATATGAACATACTTAAGTTCATTTTTTAAAAAACCCACTAAAACAACATCAGTCTCCAGTCTGCATTGCCTGAAGCTATCGACTGACTCCTCTACCTCCTTTGCTCCATACACAGGCTAACGGAAAAGTAGTCTATATTTGTAATTTCCTCTTCTTCATATTTGCTGCTTAATCCACTGTAGTCTGGTCTTTGGCCCCATTCTACTAAAACTGTTTAAGGTAAACAATGACTTTCAATGTCTCAAATCTAAGGGACATATTTCAGTTAATACCTTGGTTAACTTCCCTGCAATACTTAAGATGCTGATCATTTCCTCTTTCTTAAAATGTTTTGCTGTGTTCTTATTTATTCCATGCTCTCTCCTGATTCACCTACCTTACTGGAAGCTCTTCTCAGGCTCCCTCCTAGACTGCTGCTATTTCCACATCTTAAATGCTACTACTTCCAGAATTCCCCCTTTTCTCCTTTTAGATTTTCTGAACAATTCTATCTAAGACTACTATCTGTAGGCTAAGGACATCAAAATCCCTATCTCCAAATCCACATCTTTTTTTCCTGCTGAGCTCCAGATTTTTTATGTCTATCTACTTTACATCTCTGCGTGGATGCCCTGGAGTCTTTGGATGCTAGAGGAATACTTACTGCTCTGCAAATACAAGATATGCAGCAATTATATGACAAAATAAAACCAGACAGGGAATAAAAGACTTCTAGACTAAGTTACTTTGGGGGCAGTTAGTAGGAGGTAAACTGAACATTAACCCACAAATAAAAAGAAAATGTAAAAAATGATACCCAGTATTTGTAAGACCAGTGACAAGCAAACCAAGGCCTCCAGCAGGAAGTTAGTTGACAAAAATAAACATAATAATATAACAAGTAGTACTTTGTAGAGAAAAAGGAAGAAAGGTATAACATTTACTGAACATCTATTATAAGTCTAATCAGCTATAAATTATTCCAATAAATTTTTTGGAGAGGGAAACTTAAATGATTTTCCATGCCTACAATGGAACAGCTGAATATTGCCATAGGAAAATGCCTCAGAGCCAGCACTCTTCCTACTACACTTATGAATCATTATCAGAGTTTTGTGCTCTTTTTCCAGTAACAAAAGTAGAATTATATTTAATTACCCATAATTTTCCTAGGTTATGACTAGTGACCAGGAGCAACTAGGAAAGCTGTTAGGAAACAGAACACGCTTTCTCTCAATGAACTAAGTGACCCAAATGAGGATTGAGGAAGGAACCTTAGTTTCACATATGCATCATTCATACCATAGATTTTATATTATTTTTTTTTTCAGATTTTATTTATTTATTTGACAGACAGAGATCACAAGTAGGCAGAGAAGCAGGCAGAGAGAGAGGAGGAAGCAGGCTCCCCGCTGAGCAGAGAGCTCAATGCGAGGATCATGCCCTAAGCTGGAGGCAGAGGCTTTAACCCACTGAGCCACCCAGGCACCCCCATACCATAGATTTTAAATTAAACTCAAAGCTTCATTCTCCCTCTCTGCTTTTTAAGGATAAACTAAACAAATGATGATTCTTGAGTCTGAAAACAAACAAACAAAAAGCTGAAAGGATATCATACAAAAGAAAAGAATCACTCACCAAGTACTCAAAACATTTGAGCTATGAAGAAATAGTTGAAGCTTGAAAAATATAGTAGACAAAAGAATATTCTGTATAACAACTTACAAACTTAGAGAACTCAATAACAGGTCCAAGTTTTTAAAGTCTGGATCCAAAAAAGACTTTAAAGGATACTGGGGATATTGTTCAAGTAAATCCTTAATCCCCAAACTGTCTTCATGGAGGACAATCTACAACAGTGTTATTCAAAGTGTGGTCCAGGGTTTGTAACCAGTTTGCAACGAGATAGGTGCAGAAATTGAGAGTAAGCATTTTAAAACTTTCATGATAATTTGACAGAGTAATTTTGTATTTGTTGAATTAAATGAAATATTGAAATACTGTGTTTTGTAAGTTGATCTTTGTTTTTTGTTTTTAAACCACATGTTATTAGTCCACCATGGATTAAGGGTAGGGGCAGAAACTCAACCTTGACCATAAAGTTTTTTGAGAAATGAACTTAATATCATATGGAAATTCTCATACTTTTGAAATAAAAGAAAATTAACACCAAGTCTAAATGTTCACATGTAACAAAACAACACATAATACAAGTAAGCACTGGACTTGGTTTAGGTTTTAAAATTAAGCTTCAAGGGGCGCCTGGATGGCTCAGTGGGTTAAAGCCTCTGCCTTCAGCTCAGGTCATGATCTCATGGTCATGGGCTCAAGCCCCACATTGGGCTCCCTGCTCAGTGGGGAGCCTGCTTCCCCCGTCTCTCTGCCTGCCTCTCTGCTTACTTGTGATCTCTGTCAAATAAATAAATAAAATCTTTTTAAAAAAAAATTAAGCTTTAAGCAGGGTGCCTGGTTGGCTCAGTTGTTAAGCATCTGTCTCCGGCTCAGGGCATGGTCCCAGGGTCCTGAGATCAAGCCCCACATAGAGCCCCACATTGGGCTCCCTGCTCAGCAGGAAGTCTGCTTCTCCCTCTCTCACTCCTCCTGCTTGTGTTCCCTCTCTCACTGTGTCTCTCTGTCAAATAAATAAATAAAATCTTAAAAAAAAATTAAGCTTTAAGCATTGCTCTATAAAATTGCACAAGGTACTTGCTACAGGACAGCAAACATGCTATAAATAAGATATGCCTTATCCCACATGGAAAACATTAACATAGAGACAGATTTTAACTATAATCCTATATTGTGCCTAAGGAAAATACTAATTAATATGTCACCGATTAGTAAAAAGTTGGAAATTATAGTTAAAAATACTTATTAATATTTTATAGTTAAATGATCTAATTCAAGGTAACGGATTCATATTTGCACTGAAATCCACATATTTTCAAAAGATAAACATATAATAATGAAAATATCCACAAATAAAATAGAAAAGTATTTCTGCTTCTCTTTTGTACTACTCCAATAATATAAATACTATAAAAATTAAGCCTCTCAATAGATGAACATATAAAGAAGATATATCTCACATACAGGCACGTGCGCGTGCGCGCACACACACACAGACACACGGCTATCACTCAGCCATAAAAAAGAACAAAATCTTGCCATTTGTAACAACATGGGTAGAGCTAGAGGGTAAAATGCTAAGAGAAAGAGGTGGGTTAAAGAAAGACAAATACCACAGGATTTCACTCATATGTGTAATTTAAGAAATAAAACAAAGTAAAAAAGAGCACAAAGCAAAAAATGGGCTTTTAATTAAAGAGAACAAACTGATGGTTACCAGAGGGAAGGTGGATTGGGGGATGGGTAAAATAGGTGATAAGATTAAGAGGACACCTATGAAGATGAGCACAGACTAGTGTATAGAACTGTTGAATCACTATATTGTACACCTGAACTAATATAACACTATATGTTAACTATACTGGAATTAAAAGTGTGAAAAAATTTAGCCCCTCAAAAAGTGACAAATTTTCGGGAAATCCATCCTAGCCAACAGACAATTGATACTGACACAGTCTGTTAAGTTTTGCCAAAGGCGTGGTTGATGTCCTATATGTAGATCCTTCTTCTAATGTTAAACTGAACCATCAATCTACCTACTCAGTGCTCCATGACATTTTTACTTTATATACTAGTTAGGATCTCTGCCATTCAGTGTTACTATTTAATTTAATTAATTTGGGGGCAAGAGAACTTTAAGCAGGCTCCATACCCAGCATGGAGCCCATGCAGGGCTCAATCTCACCAACAGGAGACCTTGACCAGAGCCAAAATCAAGAGTCAGACATGGAAGCTTAACTGACTGAGCCACCCAGGCACCCCACAGTGTTAGTATTTTAAAAGGCTGCCCAGCCCCAGTGCTGCCGGATCTCCACCTGCCCCTATGTGCTGGGGCCCCAATCACAATAGTCATTTTCCTAATGTTCTCAGTACTTTCTTTCCTCATGCTTCTCCCTATGGTGCTTCTACTCCAATTTGTCTGGCATAGTCCATTCACAAGAAACTCATCTTTGTATCTCCAATTCTAGGCACACACTAGGCTCTCAATCAACAGCAAATGAGTGTAAAATTTACAGCTAGGCCAGGGTGAACGAATTCATTTTAGAAAGATTTTTAATGAAGTTAGAAGCCAAAAAGGTAAAATGTTAGTCATTAAGTAGTGACAACAATAATAATTAACCGGAACACTGCATTATTGTATTACTCTAGTTTACCATAGCAAGTTCAGCAAATTAAAAGCACTAGATTTTGTAAAGCTACTTTTCTATTTTAGCATATCTTAATCTATAAATAGATAAAGATTCTAAACTTCACATAGTTGCCTTGAATTTTAAGGCAGGCTTTTTTTTTTTTAAAGATTTAATTTATTTTTTTGTCAGAGAGAGAGCGCGAGAGAGCGAGCACAGGCAGGCAGAGAGGCAGGCAGAGGCAGAGGGAGAAGCAGGCTCCCCGCTGAGCAAGGAGCCCCACGTGGGACTCGATCCCAGGAGGCTGGGATCATGACCTGAGCCGAAGGCAGCCGCCTAACCAACTGAGCCACCCAGGCGTCCCTAAGGCAGGCTTTTTGACACTTGGGCTCCTGATCAGTAGAAAAGGAATCAGCTAGACTCACATTTTCCATAAAAGTTTTCTTAAGCTAATTCAGACTACAGAGCCCTTCCCCTTACTTAGGATTTCTTCAGTGGTTAAGGAAACCTAGAGCAAGTTATTTTACACTTGGTGATGGACTACATTAACAGTGTCACAGAAGTATTATCTCAACCATTTAATACAGTATGCCAAAAATCCCTAAAACAGGAATTTTTAAAGAGTGAGCTTTTGTATCCTTCTACAGAATCTAACACATTGCTGATCTCATAGAACTGAACAGCAGTCACTAAGAGTATGGGGTCTGGAATCAAACAGACTTGAGTTTTAACCCTGGCTCTATACTTATTAGCAGTACAAGAAAGTTACAGAATCTCTGCTTCATTTGTACAGAGGAGGTTAATGTGAGGGAAAAAATGAGATAATGCATGTAAAGTACTTAGTATAGTGTCTGCAACATGCAAGTGCACTAGATGGTAGCTACAATTATCCCATAATTTAGAATCAATGTGATGTGTTGCCTAAGGCTTTCCCTCTGTTACATGATCCACAGATTTGAGCTTCTTTCATTTTTATCATCATCAGAGGTTTTGTTGTTGTTGTTGGGTTTTTTGGGTTTTTTTTCAGAGCTGTTTCTCCTATGTAGCAATAAAAAAGGGGCCAAAAAGAATCAGTAGACATGGGAAGGCAGAGCTTTATTTATATTTATATAGAAATTTATCTATTTATATAGAAAAAGAATATGCAGTAACTAAGTAAACAGCATTTGATTTATATAATAAAATAATGAGGGACGCCTGGGTGGCTCAGTTGGTTGGACGACTGCCTTCGGCTCAGGTCATGATCCTAGAGACCCGGGATCGAGTCCCACATCAGGCTCCCAGCTCCACGGGGCGTCTGCTTCTCCCTCTGACCTTCTCCTCGCTCATGCTCTCTCACTGCCTCTCTCTCAAATAAAATAAATAAAAGAGAGAATGAGCCAATGGCAGATAGTTCCTAAAGGATCAGGCAGAGAAGGAGCTAATGGGAAACAGGAAGAGTACTGGGCTCCTGCTTCATGCACTACTTCCTGGTGTCTAAGAAAGAGGCATCAGAGGCTTATCATCTAATGTTTAGCTCTAACATTTTCAAGGTATTTTTACATTATCTCATCTACTGCCTACCACAACTGAAGAGTCTCACAATTACCTGTTGATGGTGACTGTTGTAACAGGTGGCCCCTTATTGGGCACTGAAGATTTGACCAAAAAGGACCTTTAGATTCTGTATTTCATTATTTTTTTTAAAAGATTTTATTTATTTATTTGAGAGAGAGGCAGTGAGAGAGCATGAGCGAGGAGAAGGTCAGAGGGAGAAGCAGACGCCCCGTGGAGCTGGGAGCCTGATGTGGGACTCGATCCCGGGTCTCCAGGATCATGACCTGAGCCGAAGGCAGTCGTCCAACCAACTGAGCCACCCAGGCGTCCCTCATTATTTTATTATATAAATCAAATGCTGTTTACTTAGTTACTGCATATTCTTTTTCTATATTATCCAGGCCCCTTATTTTTCTCTTTCTCCTATATAATGTAAGCTTGGGTTAGTAAGTTATTAAAGTGGAAAAAGGGGGAAAAATAAAATTTATCAAGTATGTAACTATTTATGATGCAGAATACCTAACAAGACTTAATGTGTAGCATTTGTGGAGGTGCCAATAAATTAAAAGATAATTTAAATTCCTGATTGAAGTTTTGTCTTCCTTATGGATAAGTAAAATTTAAAATTCTGAAAATAAACTGAATTATATTTTAAAATGTACAACTTAAAAAAAAACATACTTACTTTCCAAACCTCAACACGCCTGAAACGTAAGTCTGCCAATGAGCACAATAAAACATGAACATCCCAATAAAAGAGCAGAAAAACAACCAGTCAGGATGAGTTCCTAAGCGCACAGCAACTGAAGCTCCAATTGCCATAAATACTGAAAGAAACAAGGTTTAAGAACCATTAAGAATTAAAAATAATTAATGAAATAATTGTCATGTACTATTTAGAAATACAATTTTTAAAAACCATAATCTTGGCATTATAATAAGGTACACTAAAGAAAATTAATTTTTGAACATACTTTCAAAATACACTGTGCAAATTTGCTCCCAAATGCACACTTACCACCAAAACTGACCATTCAAACAGCTCAGTCCATTTTTAGTTTTTGAGCCATCAGCAAAAAAAGAAAAAAAAAAAAAGAAAGAAAAAGAAAAAGAAAATCTTCATTAACTTACCTGTGGAAAGAGAGTCACAACCATGGTCAAAAAGTTCCCCTAAAGGGGAACAAGAATTTGTTCTTCTGGCTTGTTTCCCATCAATAGCATCCAGTGACTGGTAGATAAAGAGTCCCAGTGCACATAAAAGGTATGTCCAGTATGGTGCCTAAAAATAAACATAAATAATAAATACTCTTAAATGACAACAAGCTAGCTTCTCTTTGAAAATAGTTCAACCTAAGCCAACTGACATTTTCCTGTGTTCTCATCTTACATCACCTCAGAGTAATAAAAAAACATTCATAACCTTCCTTTTACAGATGAGAACTAAATTGAGAAATCAAATGAACTGTTCTAAGTCATGTGGATAGAGGGACAAAAAGCCCATACTGTGAGAAACACAAAAATTAAATGAGCAAGGATTAGGACACTGATTTTAGTTCCTAATCCACAGCTCTTTCAATATATTACTTACATATGGCACTAGATTTGATATTATTCAGTAAGATTTTGCTATGAAAAATATCTTAAAGACAAATCACAGAACTCTGCTTCCGTTCACGATGGAGTATCAGGGAACTGGATCTATTCTCCCACCTTATATAACCAGAAAAGCAGTAAAATAAATGAAGTAAGTTTTCAGACACTGCAGGCAGTGAAGCACTGTGATCCCTGACAGAGGGAAACATGAGGTGAGCCCTGTAACTACTCCAGCTTAGGACCTACAGGCAGACCACAGCATTGGAATGGGGAACCTGAACAGAGCCCAGTGATCTTGCTATGATGAGGAGAAGCGTAGCAGAATTCAGAAAGGTCAAAGCAGCTAGAATTTGTGGAGCACAGTACCAGAGGAAAGAGGAACACAAGATCTACAGAAGGGTATCTTTGAGTCTTTGGCTGAGAAGTGACCTGTGCCTGAATGAAATAAAACTATTAACCAAGGCCAGGGAAAGAAACATTGAACAGCACAAGGCCGCATAATTCTTGAAGGCCACATAAAGCTGGGAATTTTTCATGTTCCCACCAGGCACAGCAGAAAGACTTTGTAATACCTAGGACATTGGGTAGAGTTAACAGAAACGTAATGCCTTAGCAGTGGCAAGACATTAGCCCAAGTTAAACACCTCTTGGTAGAGTCCTAACAGACATAAAGTCCAGCCTCAAAAGAACCCAACTGGTCCTATTTAACTCAACTATAGCCAGTACAAAGTACAATATCTTAAAGGGATTAAAAAAAATCAAGTACCCAAAGATATAAAATTCATAATGTCTGGTATCTAATCAAAAATTACTAGTCATGAAAAGAGGCAGGAGAGTATGTTCTACAACTAGAAGTAAAAACAATCAATACAATCAGACCCAGGAAATGACAGAAAAATGGAATTAGATGGAATTAGATGAGGCCATTAAAAGTTATTATAAATATGCTTCACATGTCCAAGAAGGTGAAAGAAAACATAAAAGACTCAAGTGAAACCCATTAATATTAAAAACAGTATTTGAAATGTAAAATATACTAGATAAAACTGGACAATGCAGAAGAAAACTTCAATGAACTTGGAGACTACTAATGGAAACTATCTAAAATAATGCAAAGAAAAAAGACTATCAATAATTGATCTGGGTATCACTGACTGATGGGACAACAGAAGCAGTCTAACATTTTTAATGGAGTCTCGGGGAAAAGAAGAGACAGTTAAACATGAAAAATATAAAATATAATGGCTGGAAGATTTCCAAATTTGATGAAATTTATAAACTTGCATATCCAAGAAGCTCAAACACCAACGAGAATAAATATTTTTTTTAAAACCCACCAAGGGGGACGCCTGGGTGGCTCAGTTGGTTAAGCAGCTGCCTTCGGCTCAGGTCATGATCCCAGCGTCCTGGGATCCAGTCCCACATCGGGCTCCTTGCTCGGCAGGGAGCCTGCTTCTCCCTCTGCCTCTGCCTGCCACTCTGTCTGCCTGTGCTCGCTCATTCTCTCTCCCTCTCTCTGACAAATAAATTAAAAAAATAAAATAAAAAAAAATAAAACCCACCAAAGCACATCATAATCAGAAGCCAGAGAAAAACAGAAACATTATATACAGAAGTGTAAATACTGACAGAAGAGTCTGTAAACTTGAAGACAGGTGAACAGAAATGATGCAATTTGAACAAGACAGAGAAAAAGAGATTTTAAAATGACCACTCTTTTCTTCAAGCACTTTGTAAATATACTCTTCTTCCTCAGGGACCTATGTGATGGTAGGAATGATCAACCCAGATTTCTATGTGTCAGAGAGGAAGTACAGGAATATTATTAAGAAGTAGGGTTTTGAAGTTAGATCTTGTTTGAATCTTTGACTCTGTCATTTAATAGCCAAATAACCTTGGGCAAGTCACTTAACCTCTCTAAACCATGGTTACGCACCTGTAGGATATGAATACTCACAGTTCTAGCAGATGAAAAAATTCCAAGATAGCTCTTTACACAGAGCCTGGTACATAGTAAGTGCTCAGTAAAGATTAGCTATTCTCACTAAGTTGTTTTGTATACTTTCAGTGGCAAATATAATTTTTAAAATACCAATCTACGTATGGTTTATGGGGGAATTCTACAAATATCCAATCAACCTGCTGTCTTGTTCCTCAACCTTTCTAAGTAAATAGAAGTTTACTGTGAACTAACTTCAATAAAAACTTCATTTTTAAATATCAGATGCCCAATATTAATGATGACACTACTAATCGCTTAAAAGGGCCTCCTGAGTCTCTTCCACTTAAAAGACAAGCAGCGAAGTTAGAAATAATTGAAGAAGGGAAGCAACCTGAGTTATGAATATGCATATTAAAATACCACAGTCAAAGAAACAATAAGCACTGGTGAGGATTTGGGGAAGAAGAAACACTTGTGCACTGTGGGTAGGAATGCAAACTGGTGCAGCCGTGAAGGAAAACAGTCTGGAAGTTCCTCAGAAAATTAAAAATAGAACTACCCTAAGGCCCAGTAATCACACTACTGGGTATTTAACCAAAGAATATGAAAACACTAATTTTAAAATATATATGTACCCCTATGTTTATTGCAGCATTATTTACAATAGCCAATTTATGGAAGCAGCCCAAGTGTCCTTCGGTAGATGAATGAATAAAGAAGATGTGGCATATATACAGCCATAAAAAGAATGAAAATTTTGCCTTTTGCAACAACATGTACGGAACTAGAGAGTATAATGCTAAGTGAAATAATCTGAGAAAGACAAATACTGTATGATCTCACTCATATGTGGAATTTCAGAAACAAAATAAATGAACAAGGGGAAAAAAAAAAGAGACAACCCCAAAAATGGACTCTTAACTATGGAGAACAAACAGAGGGTTACCAGAGGGGAGGATTGGGGAGATGGGTGAAATTGGTGACGGGGATGAAGGACTACACTTGTGATGAGCACTGGATAAGGTATAGAATTGAATCATTATATCATATACCTGATACTAATACACGAATGTATGTTAACTATGTTGGAATTAAAATGAAAACTTAGTAAAAAAAATTAAAAACTTAAACACTACATTCAATTCTGATTAGCATGTTTTTAAAGGCTTATCTGCAAACTATGAAACAATTAGGAGGGGGCTAAAAAAACAGAACTGGTAAATCCTTACAGCAGTACAAAAGTGGAAAAAGCAAAACAAAACAAACCATCTGAGTTTTTCCTAGAATCTTTCTTGAAAGAATACCAAAGTGTTTTGCATAGAACAATCCCGGTGACTCTTTTCAAACTAGTAAATTCTTAACTATTTTTTCCTACTAGGAAAAATTATATTGTTTTAATTTTGATAACCAAAGGAAAGCAAAGTTACATTTAAAATCTATGTAAAATTGGAAATTGAAGTTATTAAAATTTCTAGGACATAAAGTCACCTTTCTGATCTATTTTCCACCAAGTACCTTCCCCCTCATGACAGACTTCTAAAGAACATCATCTACCTGACAGGTATTCCATTTCTCCCTTCTATGCACAGAACCTTCTTACACTGAGACACTGGAGCCAAAGTCCATGTTAAAAGCTTAATTCTGACCTCTGATTTGGTAGACTGGCAACAGGCAAGTTCAAAGGTCAAAGTGTTAATGGAAATCCATACTGAGATAAATTTGGTCACTCCTGGACACCACAGTTGAAGGTGGACTCTGCCCATCATTTGGAAAAAGGAAAGGAAGACTGGTTCACTAGTTTAAAACTACATTATTGAGCTACTAGAGTTAAGATTTAGAGCTTAAACGGGTAAAGAATACAGGGGAATTTGAACAAGGAAACGAGAGAGGAGGTCTCGGCCTAAATGAAGGATGAGGCCTGGAAAGCAAGAGGTTTACTCATGAGTTAGTGACCAGATCCCTGTTGCAGGATCAGAACATCAATAGTAGTCAGATTGGAAAGGCAGTAACATTATCTTAAACAGTACAACAAAGGGCATTTTCCAGCACTGTTTTATTTGATACAGCAATGCACAGAAACAGGGCAGTTATCATGTTCTTTTTATTAAAGTCAAAAGTAAAACTTAAGAGAGGGCTGATCACATCCCATTCCAGTGGCCAGACTGGGCCTGGGAATCAGACCCGGGTCTTCTGCCCTGCCCTAGGATAAGGGCTCCATCAGACCACAGGCTGCAGAGACCTGAATTCTTACTTCACAGCCTACTTATTCCTTCAGACCTGCTGAGAAGCACTCTCCTGTTCACACAATCCAATTTCAAGTGTAATGAGCCCAAGGAACCGGCTGGGAGCCATGTGATGCTTGCCTCCTTTTAAACCCAGGAAGGCACACTAGTCCCCTATACCTGGTTCATTCATTTCCAGTCTTCCCAATGCCACAAAGGTCAAACCTATCTTTCCTTTTCCCTGATGTCATCACCTCCAATCCCACCTGAAGAAAGCTATTGAATAGCCTGCAAATTGTTATCTTCTTTCCTAACCTGTTATCTCTGCAAAACTGACTCCAGGTTGGAGATCCACTGGCCAGGAACCACAGGACCCTTCCTTCCAGAAGTCTTCTCAAAACAGGTTTAATTACAGAAGAGACTCCGGGTTGAAGGAGGATCTACAAAAGCCACCCCAACTCATTTCATCTTTTCATGTGAACTTACTTTCAAAAATTTTCAACATAAGCATGGAACAGTCAGGCCTGGATTACTCATTATAAAGTCACAGCAATTTATCAAAATGCTACTATAGAAGGAACCTAGTCCAAAAAAGTAGAACTTCTCCAGGTAATATTAGATTCCTAACATTTAAAGTTTTAAATTATATAATTTTCATAGTATCTTCTGTATCTTTTAGAATCAGAATTTAAAGAATATGCCATAGGAAGCTTTTCAGGTCAACCATCAAGACCTACATCAATCTTGTAAATGATGACATGGTATTCAATTATGTGGCTACATCACAATTAAGTGATAACTTCACTAATGATGAATCTTGCATTACTTGATGAAAAATTATTATGTAAGTTTACTCTAGAAAACAAAACTATTACTAAGAATCAATCATAATCCCCAGTCATTTAAAAAAAACACTAATAAATTTAAAATGCTTTTCAGTTACACCACTAACAAAGAGCTGTATAAAAATAAGTCTTGGGGAAATTTTACTTTTTCAGTTACCTGAATTATAGGTTGCTAATATTCATTTTATAATTAGAGAAACCAGAGTTCTGAACCAGACCATATGGCAAATGTTCTCATTACAAATAACTGGGTCAGAGAGAACACTCACATATAAACCAATTACTTATCTTCTTTTTTACAAGTGGGTCTGAATGAGCACACATACATCAGGAAAAGGAAGAAAAGACTTAGGAAGTGATCAGTAAGCACATCTCTGCTCACTGGACAAACTTCATTTACAAGCCTGGACCTTAAAATACTCGATTTTCTGGAACACATACTTAGGTGTCCTGTAAATGAAAATGTTAGACTAGATAGTCTCCAAAGTCCTATCTTTCATATTAGAATATAATTCTCTCATGGGTATGAGGCATGTTGTCTGTTTTTAACATCTGCTGTACATACCACAGAAGCTAAATTACTAGATGATCTAATTGTTCCTTATCAGGTAAAATGGTTTCCAAAGGGAAAAATTTATGCCCTGGGTTGTTCCTGCAAGTGGTTAGAAGCGTGCAATCTGGACTGCCTGGCTGGCTCAGTTGGTTAAGGATCTGCCTTGGCTCAGGATCTAGTCCTGCACTCTGGGCTCCCTGCTCCACAGGGAGTCTGCTTCTCCCTCTGCCTGTCTCTCTCATGAATAAATAAAATCTGGAAAAAAAAAAAAAAAAAGAAGTGCGCAGTCTGGACTCTACCTGCACCCAGATCCTTAATTTCGTCACTAGCTGAGTATGGATGACTTAACCTCCCAGTGGCTCAGTCTTCCTTTATCAAACATGCAAATAATCACTGCTCCTGTCTCATTGTGAAAATCAAAGTATTACATGGAAAGTGTTGAGGAAAGTGCCTGGCATATGGAAGGAGCTCACTAAGTTTGTTGTTATTATTGTTATTATTGATATAAGACAATTTTAGGTGATTCATGGGTCAACTTTTTATTTTAATAATTATGTCTTTATTTTAATATGTTTTGGAAATATTCTAACATATTTAAAAAAGAGCTAGCATAAAAAAAGCTAGCATAGTTATACTTCTATGATTTTATAGATATTAAGGCTGACAATGAGTCCACATCTTTATTTTTTTTATTTTTATTTATTTTTATTTTTTATTTTTAATTTATTTATTTGTCAGAGAGAGAGGGAGAGAGAGAGCCAGAGAGCGAGCACAGGCAGACAGAGAGTCCACATCTTTAAAAAGAGATTTAAAGTTGATGTAAAGAAAAATAGTAAATAAAAAATAGTATATATAAGTTATACACAAAAGTAGAAATCTTCCCAAATTAAAATATAGGAAATACTGGAACTATATAATGCCTATTTATATAAATTTTTATACTTAAAAAAATTATCTCTTTGCTTTAAATGGCCTTGGGTATGAGTTGACACACATGCAAAAAGTATTATATAACCAGTAACAGTTGGGTCAGCTGCTAACAGGGAGACTTAATTATCCAAACAGCAACTGACTTCTCTCTCCATAAAAACAGAAAGTGCATTTATAAGAGGTAGGAAGAAAGAAAATTAGAAGACGGATCATGCCTATGTGAAAAAACGTAATGCTATGTGGTTTAAAAAGTGGATTTTTAAAAGAAAATTCATGGCATTTCTAACAGACCACGAATCTGACACTGGTCTAGCCCTGTGGTATGATTAAGAGGTTGTTGACCAGGCGCCTGTCGCTGAAGGGGCACTTCCTTGTTTACAGAGGGAGGGCCCCACCAGAGGCCTGAAAGGCTCCAAGAGTAGCGGGTGGTCCGGAAGGGTAAGATCATTCTCAGTCTCCAACCTGGGGATATACTGGTTTCAAATCAGACCTTCAGGCTTCAGGTCTGGTTACCGGCAGGCTTTTGAGAAAAGCATACCCATTTTCAGGAAATGAAGCAGGTTACAAGCAGGCATTTTATAGAAATGCAGCCTGACCAGCAATTCAGGCCCAGCGGGGCTCTCTCTTGACTTTAGAAATCTGTACTCTGAAAGGTAGCTTGCTTTCTTTTTATATTTTCGGGAATAGTCCTTTTTCCCCCCTCTTTTTTTAAACCTTTAGTATTTACTAGAGTTCTTATTGAAGACGCCAGCCTCTCACTGTGCTCAGGGAAACAGGAAGGCAGAGGGGTATGAAGAGAATCCCTGGACCAGATGGATCATTGACAGCAACTGTACTGGGTGCTTTCACAGTTGTTCTCTTTAATGTGGCAAAACCCAAGTGGTCAGAGCCTAGGCCCAGGTCAAAAGTCTAAGGAGGAATAGCTTATATAATAAAGTATAGGAAAACCATAGGAATCAAAGAGTCAAGCCCCAAAGCAATTACCTGCAGAAGCTCCTTCCAGCCAAGGCTGGGAATATGGTGAGGCCAGCGAGCCACTCGCTGTTCATACAGAAATTGAGGCTGTATTTACCCTCAGGGTCAGGGTCCTTCGAGTGCCTCCTTAAGTCCCGAGGCCTAAGTGACTGCTTGCCTCATTTTAGTCCCTTCCCTGCCCTGCTTTTTCAAATTTCCACCTCCGGAAAGGAGTTGGAGTTTATATTTTGTTTTATTAAGACAGACCACTCCCTAACAAGAGTCCTGCCTTAATAAATGATGCCTGATAAGTTACTGATCTAGTTAAAAGAAAAAAAAGATGGAGATAGGTAATAAAAAAGGAAATACAGGGGTGCCTGGGTGGCTCGGTGGGTTAAAGCCTCTGCCTTCGGCACAGGTCAAATAAATAAATCTCTTAAAAAAAAAAAGGGGGGGGGGAATACAATATTTTGAAGAAACCAAACCCAAGGAGAACAATCTGAGTAGAAATCTAAAGGTTATTGCCTTTTCTTATTATTCCCCAACAAATAACCCTTTACTTTATAGTGCAAAGGCAATTATAATCTGATTCATTTTGACAGGGAACAAACCATTTCTTAAGGTCTTTCTGACTTCCTCAGAAAAACGTTCTTTTTGGTACAACTTTCTATCATCATTAACAAAATAAATATATTAATGCCCTCTGACCTGACCCTATACTAGGCATTTATTTGCTCTAATCAATGACACTGATGTGTCATTAGCCTGGAGCCTAAAGAATTAGATCCGAATCACTGAGTTTTCTTATATACAAATTTAGGAATTGCATTAACTAAGCTCTAAAGTCCTTCAAACTGTTTAAGTCTGTGATTCTTTTTTTTTTTTTTTTAAGATTTTTAATTTATTTATTTGACAGAGACCACAAGTAGGCAAGAGAGGCAGGCAGGGAGAGAGAGGAGGAAGCAGGCTCTCCGTGGAGCAGAGAGCCCGATGCGAGCTCGATCCCAGGACCCTGGGATCATGACCCCAGGACCCTGGGATCATGACCTGAGCGGAAAGCAGAGGCTTTAACCCACTGAGCCACCCAGGGGCCCTAAGTCTGTGATTCTATTTCAGGATTAGGCAGCAAGGAATGCGGGGGGGGGGGGGGGGGGGGTGGTCAAGGACTCCATACAGAGTAGCATTCAGATAGAACTGCTTCATCTAGGTGAGAAGTGGGACAATTCAGTTCCGCTTTTCTCTAGTAGCTCTAACTCTTGCTTACTCTCGTTAAAATCCCCAGGCCAAACAACTGATACTTATTTAATCCAAGACCAGCTTAAACTGATAAGGGTGGAAAAACATCATCTTCCAAGATGCCATTTCATTCATGCAGACAATAATTTAGTGAATATTTACTAAGCCTCTGTGTTATGCAAAGTGCTATGCAGTACAGATTGTACAAATCGGCAATCTTTCTCTGAACTTAAAAGTTGGTAGACTGTCCTGCTCAGTAAGGACACACGTAACCAAAATAAAACGGAGAAGTTCCCCAGGAGACCTACAAAGCCCCACGGCTGAAGCATAGCGCTCTGGCTTGGAATCCTGGTCTCCAGTTAAAGCTACCTACCCTGAAGAGGTTAATTTCTCTTCAGTTTCCTAATCTATAAAATGGGGATAATAATACTGCCACTTCATAAAGTTGTTTAGAGGATTAAATGAGACAACAGGCTAAAGCACCTTCAAATAATGCCTGGTACACAGTTAATACCCAGTAAATGTTCATTGATACTGTTATTTTTACTGGAGTTTTAGAGGACAGACTCTGGAGAAGGAAGAAAAATTCTACAAGGAAGTCATGTTAGAACTGGGCATTGAGAGATGGAAGCAGGACAGGAGGAAGGAAGGAGAAGGAGAAAAGAGAGGGACAAAAAGAAATCCTTGCTATATAGCAAGTAGTTCAGTTTGGCTAAAGTGAAAAGTTCCTTAACAAAAACAGCAGCATGACCCGCAGTTCAAAACACCATTGTAGAAAAAAAGAAGAAAAAGGAACACCCACTGTAGAACTTAATATAAATCATTTTTTTTCTATTAAGTTCCTTTCATCCCCATTTATGTCCTAGAAGATAAAACAGTAGTTAAAAAAAATAGATCAAGTGTTATTATTAATATAGATACATAGTCAGCATTGCATACATGTCATCCTATAGGGGTACAGAAGCCTAAACATCTAAATCCAAAAACCTTACGTATTTTTCCTCTTTCTGGAAGCAATCTGTCAAGTTTGAAAAGCACTAAGAGTTCTTAAGTCTAAGAATCAGAAAACACACTCTAATCCAGGTTAAAAATCACTTAACCCTCCAGACCTCAATTTCCTCTTAATAAAAACACATATGCTACTATTACTTCAGGATGGATGGATAGAAGAAATACTAAAATGGTGGAAAGGCCATTCTAGGAAGGGAAAAAACTTGCCAGCCTCCTTGGGTAGATATAAAACACAAAGGCAACAATGGATGTGAAAGCACTTTACAAACCTGATTAAATCTTATATAAAACACAAGGAATTTTTCCTGCATACAACATAGACAAAGGCAGAAACTCTGGACCAGACGGTGGTGATGCATTGAAAATATATACATAGGCTTTGGGGTCAGATCGACTTAGATCTGAATCCTGTCATCAGGTCCTGTCATTTACTAGCTCTGTGATCTGAAAGCAAAGTATCTTGAACTATCATTACTTCTTTCCTGAGATTACTGGGATTTTATCAAACCGGCAATGTGAATCCTGTAATGAATTTCTTGTCCCCTCACAGCTGCAGCCACTTAGAAGCAAGTGCAGGAGGATCTAATATCATACATATCAGAGACTCTTCTCAGTTTCATCTTATTATTTTAACTCTTTGGGGGCCATTCTGATTTTTTCCACTTTTTTTTGTGTCTGAGATTCCCAATTCCCCCAACCTTTTTTTTTTTTTAAATGAGGCTGAGCCTAAAAATGAATCATAATTTTACCTCTTCCATCAGGCCCCACTTAACATTCCTACACAGCATCTCCTGGACTTGTTCGTATGCCCTGGTTTTTCTAAGTGCTCAACAAATGGTTCTGAAATAATATCGACACATTCACATGGCAAGTATCAGAAGCGCCCAAATGCTGTTAGCCAAATTCAGGCCCACAAAAACTAAATTTTTTTGTACGTTGTTAGGACATTTTTATTAAAAGTGGTATTTTTAATGTGTTGAGTAATATTTTTTTTTAAAGGTTTTATTTATTTATTTGACAGAGAGATCACAAGTAGGCAGGGAGGCAGGCAGAGAGAGGAGGACGCAGGCTCTCTGTGGAGCAGAGAGCCCGATGCGGGGCTTGATCCCAGGACCCTGGGATCATGACCTGAGCCGAAAGACAGAGTCTTTAACCCACTGAGCCACCCAGGCGCCCCTGTTGAGTAATATTTTAAATTTGTTGGGCAAATTGCCACTTTCTACATTTATCTTCAGGTAATATGGTATTTGATCCTCGCTGCATCCTTGTGAAATTGGTTCTGCAGGCATGATTTTCTATTTCACACATGGGAAAACTGACCAGCAGGTCTCTCCATGGTGTGATGGAGCTCCATGGGAACCCAAGCCTTCCACTTCTAAACCCAGAGTTCCTCCATTCTAGCACAACCACCTCTAGGCCTTTGAGGAAATCCTGCAAAGGGACTGCAAAAAACAAAAACGAAAGAAACTTACTTTTTGCAAACAAGATGGAAATAAATAACAATGCAAACATCTGCCAAGAACTCATATGTCATAAACATAAGCATCGACTGGCAAGATAGGTTTTAAAACGTAGGCTCCATTAAATATTTTTTTAAATGGATGCCTACCATGGAAGGCCTAAAATATTTCCATTGTATTCCTGCTATCCAACCTTAATTTGAATTAGTTCCCCACAGAACCTATTCTCAAATATAATTATAAACAATTTTTTAAAATTTATTTATTTGTCAGAGAGAGGGAGAGCGAGCGAGCGAGCACAAGCAGACAGAGTGGCAGGCAGAGCCAGAGGGAGAAGCAGGCTCCCTGCCGAGCAAGGAGCCCGATGTGGGACTCGATCCCATGACACTGGGATCATGACCTGAGCCGAAGGCAGCTTCTTAACCAACTGAGCCACCCAGGCGTCCCCTCAAATATGATTATAAAAGGGATTTCACTATTTGAAGGGCAAAGAAAGCAGTGTCACAGAATGTGCAATGAGTTATTTATCCCATGTACTCCACATTAAAGCTAAAATGCGAGTGAACCTCCTCTGCCTCCTATCCTGTCCCCACGGAGCCCACGGGGTGCGGTGCTTCTGAGTAACAGCTGTCTGAAGCTGACGTTATTTACTCTCATTTCCGACACAAGTCAAAAACGCACGGCTAAAATCCGTCGGCTTTCGGGATCCCTGGGTCGAGACAGTAAGGATTATCTCCTTGCTAATACCTGAGTTTGTTTTGCATGTCAATGAAGCAAAGGGGAAGTTATCTCTTGGAAGTAACTTATCTTTGATTAGTGCTACCAATAACTTCAGATCACTAGCACAACCTTGAGAAACGATTATAAAAGCGTCCAAAGGGTAACTCGGGCTTGGCCAACCCGACCGCAGGCCGCGGTGCCCGGCCGGCCGGAGATGGGGGCGTTCAGTGCCCCCCAGTGTGCAAAGTAACCGACGGCTTATCCATCCCACAGCTCCGCGCCAGACCGGCGTGGAGGCCGGGCAGACAGGCCCCCGGCTCTCGGTGGCCGGGGGAAGCTGGAGTGGACCCGGGCTGAGGCAGTGACCTTGACAACCCCTCTGCCGCCCAGGGAGGCTCGGGGTAGACGCGGACCTGAGGCAGCGGCGCGACAGCCTCCAGGAGGCCCGGGGGAGTCTCGGGGCGGACGCGGCGCGGGGCAGTGGCTGTGTCTGCCCCCCACCCCGCCCCGGGAGGGTCGTCCGCGCGGGGGTCTCCCCGCTCCCCGGGCGCCTCCAGCGGCGGGACAGCTGCGCACTGGGGCGGGGCTGGGATTGGGAACGCGGGGTTCCCGGGACAGCAGTTGGGGGGGGGGGTCCCTCCTCCGCGGCCGAGGTACCCGGCGCCGGCCGCGAGCGGAAGGCGGGCCCTACCTCCTCGGTGGCTGTGGGGCAGTAGGAGATGAGCAGGAGGGTGGTTAGCAGGTTGATGGCCAGGCCCAGGAGGGTGATGGAGTTGGGGGCCATCCACAGCGGGATCCACTGGAGCAGCCAGGTCCAGTAGATCTGCAGCGGCGGCTCGAGCAGCGAGACGCCCGCCGCGCTGTAGCGGTGCTCTTCCAGCCGCCGCAGCTGCGCCGCGCTCAGCGGCTCGGCCAGCGCCTTCAGCCAGCGCGGCGCCGGCCTGCCCCCGGCGCCCGCCGCCATGGCCGCCTGCGGGCCCCGCCGCTGCGAGGGAGCGCGGCCCGTGCCGGGCGCCGGGGGGGTGGGGGTGGAAGGTGGAGGGAGGGGCCCGCGGGGCCCGGCCTGCGCTGACCGGGTGGAACTAGACGGGCCGGCTCGGGCGAGGTCGAGGTCAGGCCGGGCTGCCCCAGGTCCCGGGGCCCCTGCCCCCAGAGCGGCCGGGCCGCCGGTGCGACCGCCAGGGGTGGGCGGGGCCTCGGAGGAGGGGAACTTAGGGGAGGGGTTGGGGAGAGTAAGGCGAGGTGTCTGGGAGGGCTGGACTGGTACTCGCAAGCCACCAGGTTACCGCTAGGGTCCTGCAGACAGTAACTTTCTGGTGGACGTGCCAGGAACCTGACTTCCCCAAGGGGCTGGCTGATGCACCTGCCTCCAAAGGTTCCATTCTTCTCCAGGGACGTCTGGCCGCGCTCCCGTGATTAAAGGATCCTCCCAGGCTGGGCAGTTAGAAGCTGCTTCCTCCAAAGTGTGGTCTTGGGCACAGCTCTGTTCTCCTAGTGTGGGTATCTCTGGCCTTTGGCTAACCACTGCAGGATGACGCTGCCTGTGGAGTCTGGGAGGAGGAGGAGGGGGTTTTGTGAGAGCATGATTTTTGCACGTCTTGGGTCACTGGCCTAATATTAGGCCCCATCTGTCTGCCCCAAAAGAGGTCCTGCTTGATAAACACACAACAAAAACAATTCTTCCAACCCTGAGGACAGGGTCCCTGCCATTAATTAGCTCTACAGAACGCTCCCTGGGGGTTCAAGGTTCAGGGTTCAGAGACCAAGGTGTTGAAAAGAAAAACCAGGACTTTGAAACATTTGCTGAAAAGGGGACTGAATGGCTGAAACCCTAATGCCCCCCACTTTTTTTTCCCCCCAGAGCATCCAGTACCAGTAACTGGATATTTTTACATGAAGCTTTCTCTGGGAATAGAGGACATGGATCCAGGCCATGTGCTCCCACTGCAGAGTGGACTAAGCACACTTGCCACACAATGGTAGTTCAGCAGCCCCTTACCTCACAATGCACCCATTTAGGCGGGGGACATCTTGTCATAAACATATTTCACAGCCTGAGATAAGACTGCCGCTTGCCTTTTTTTCACTTCCTGGTCCTGATCTTTATACAGCTTTCTAAGGCATAGAACAAGCTCAGAAATTGCTCTGAGCAGAAACAAGCTCAGAAACAGTGTGTGTTAAGCAACAGCTCTCAGCAGACAGCTCTCAGCTCTCATGCAGTTTGTCCCGCAGGATTTATTACAACACTCTGAGAGGAGTCAGCAAACTATTGCCCAGCCCACCGCCTGTTTTAGTATAGCCTATGAGCTAAGTGGCTGAAAAATGGCTGAAAAAAATCAAAAGAATTTTTTTTGATGTGAAATTATATGAAATTCAAACTTAAGTGAGATGGATAAAGCCATGCTTATGCCTCACATATTGTTTACACTACTTTATCACTCCAAAAGCAGAGTTCAGTGGTTGTGACAGACACTGGCTTGCAAACACTGGAATATTTACAGTCTGGGCCGTCACAAGAAAGAGTTTGGCAATCCCTTCCTTAGAGCAATATGAAGGTTCCTACAGACCTAACCATCCATTGAATATACATCCCCTAATCTTTAACTTGAAAAAAAAAAAAGTGCTGAAAAATGCAGGAAAGGAATCAGAATGACAGATCCACTTTTAACTATGCTGGTTTTATGTACAGTAAACTTGGGGACATCGGTTTTTTAATTTATCAATGCCATGAATAACCCAAGGAGAAATCCTTTTCCACAATAAATTTAACTACATTACAATTAATTTTTAGTGTACATCAAAATATCAAAGGAGAATGAAAAGACAAGCCACAAGCCAGGAAAAGGCATTTCCCTCAAATAAAATCCACATTGTCTAGTACCCAGATTATATAAAGAATTCCTAAAAATCAGTGAGAAACAAAAACACTCAACTGGGCTTACATTCAGATACCTGTAACAAAAATCCCCCAAATCTGGTGACTTAAACAATAAATGTTTATTTTTTTTTCTTGCATAAGTCTAGAATTATGGTGGCTTCATGATCACCAGGAACTCAGGCTCTTTTGTCTTTAGCTCCAATATCCTGTCTCTGACTTATACCTATAAAGTAGGTGATCTCTTGGTTCTGCATGGCTGCTGGAGCTCCAGCCATCCTTTTTGCACTCCAAGTAGCAGCAAAGAGAAAGAGGGTGAAAAAAAAAGTTGGATACCACTCAGCTGAGCCCCAAAGTAAGGTGCTTTTCTAGAATTCCCAAATGACACTTCTACATACATCCCACTGGCCAGAACTTAATCATGTGGCCTACCTGAGTGCAAGTGTTGGCAAGGAGGAGTAGATGGGACAACCATTTTGAAAAACAATCTGGCATTATCTGGTAAAGTTGAAGATGCACATACTCTAACACCACAATCCTGATCCAGGAGTATATTCTAGAGAAATTGTTGCACATGTGTCCTAGGAGACAGGTGTAAGAATATTCACAGCATCTTTGTACAATAATCAACAACTATAAATATCCTAAATGTCCAATAATGCTGAATGGATACCCTGGGGTATTTTCATATAATTTAATATTACACAGAAAGTTTAATATAGCAGTAGAAAATTGATAAACCATAGCTACACTTATTACATGGAGGGATTGCATAAGTATAATGTTGACAGAGGGAAAAAAGGTTATAGAAAAAATGCACACAGGATGATTTCATTCACACGAAGGTTGAACACATGCATGACTTTGCATTTAGGAGTATGTACATATGTGACCATGTGTGACAAAGCTATGAAGAAAATAAAATAAATGACACATACAATTCCAGAAATGGGATTGTAAAGTGCACATAGATTGCTTCCAAAGTATTGATAATTATATTAGGATACAAAACCACACGGCCTAAACATGATGTAAGTGTATTATCTCTCACCTAGTGTCAGGCAATTTTGGGCTGCCATGGCAATGCCAAAATGCCAGGGACACAGATTTCTTCCATTTTATTAGTCTGCCATCATTATGATGTTGCCCCTTGCCCTTGTGGTCAAAAGTAGCTAACCACAAGTTCTAATCAGTTGGAATGGGAAAAAAGAGAAGGCAACAGCTGCATTCATTTCCTTACTGGGACAGGTCTAAAGTGTACCCTTCTGCTCTCATCCTATTGGCCAGAACCTGGTCACATGACTGTGCATAGCTGCAAAAAAGGCTGGAAATGTAGTTTTTAGCTGGGCAACCACTTGCCCCGCTAAATAATTTCTCTTACTACTGTAAAGTGGGAAAATGGATATGGGAGGGCCTTCTTGCTATCTCTGCCACAATGTTTAAACTAGGTAGTAAGAACATGGTTTTCATTTTATTATTTATGCCATATATGTATAATCATTTTCTTTTGCAAATATGGAATATTTCATCATTTATTTATTTATTTATTTATGTTTAAGATTTTATTTATTTATTTGACAGAGAGAGAGAGCACACAAGCTGGGGCAGCAGCAATGGGAGAGGGAGAAGCAGGCCCTCTGCTGAGCAGAGAGCCTGTTGGGGGGGGCGGTGTGCTCTATTTCAGGACTCTGGGATCATGACCTGAGCTGAAGGTAGATATTTAACTGACTGAGCCACCCATGCACCCCTGGAATATTTTATAATTAAAAAGTAAAACTAATAAAAAAATTAAAAAATTAAAAGCACATTTTTAAAAATATTTTTTTAATTTTTTATAAACATATAATATATTATTAGCCCCAGGGGTACAGGTCTGTAAATCGCCAGGTTTCATACTTCACAGCACTCACCATAGCACATACCCTCCCCAATCGTCCATAACCCAACCCCTTCTCCCTACTCTCCCCACCCTCAGTTTGTTTTGTGAGATCAAGAGTCTCTTATGGTTTGTCTCCCTCCAGATCCCATCTTGTTTCATTTATTCTTTTCCTACCCCCCAAGCCCCCCACATTGCATCTCCACTTCCTCATATCAGGGAGATCATATGATAGTTGTCTTTCTCTGATTGACTTATTTCACTAAGCATAATACCCTCTAGTTCCATCCACGTCGTCTAAAAGCACATTTTTATTTTTATTTTTAAATATTTAAGTTCTTTCTTTTTTTAAAAAAATATTTAAGTTCTTTCTTTTTTTTTTTTAATTTATTTATTTGTCAGAGAGAGAGGGAGAGAGAGAGAGTGAGCACAGGCAGACAGAGTGGCAGGCAGAGGCAGAGGGAGAAGCAGGCTCCCCGCCGAGCAAGGAGCTGATGTGGGACTTCATCCCAGGACGCTGGGATCATGACCTGAACCGAAGGCAGCCGCTTAACCAACTGAGCCACCCAGGCGTCCCTAAAAGCACATTTTTAAAACTCATGTTCCTAAGCTGATTTCCCCGTTTTTTTTTTTTGTTTTGTTTTTTGTTTTTGTTTTGTTTTGTTTTGTTTTTTAGCAGATTTTTGGAAATTTCAAATGAATTCAAGACATATTAAGGCCAACCTATCTAGTGTCAAAGAAAAGTAGATTAGTGATTTCTTATTATTTTATCTCTTGCATCATGGCTCCCTTTGATTATCATGGTTTATTACATAGTGATTGATGTACACAAATTTTCCTTTCTTGAACTAACGTGGTAGCTTACATTGATGAGCTCCAATGAGGCCTATTCTAAGAATGAGTAGTAATTTCATTTAATATTCACAAAAATCCTGTGAAGTAGATATAATTATTTCCTCATTTTGCAGATTTTTCACTGGAGCCCAGTGGGGTTCAATAACTTGCTAGGACTGCACAACTAGAAAAGTGATGGAGTTGGGACTCAAGACCACACAGCTGATTCCAGATCCTATACTCCTAACCATTGCTAAATGCCACCTAATAAATTATATATATTAAATATTGGACTTACTGTCAGAGAAAGACAAATACCATATGATTTCACATATATGTGGAATCTAAGAAACAAAACAGATGAATGAACAAAAAGAGAGAGGGGAGGGAAAACAAAAAAGAGAGAGGGAAGCAAACCATAAGAGACCATTAACTATAGAGAACAAACTGAGGGTTATTGGAGGGGAAGTGGTTGGGGGATGGGCTAAATGGGTGACGGACATTAAGAAAGGCCCTTGTGTTGAGCCCTGGGTGTTGTCTGTAAGGAATAAATCACTAAGTTCTACTCTTGAAACCAATAAATAAATAAATAAATAAACATATACAAAAAATAAAAAAACAAATAAATATCGGACTTAGGAATTTTTGTCAATATCGAACAGTCCAGTTTCTGTAGATTTTGCGCCATTCTAAATATTATGTAAAAATTGTTTTTACCTAAATACTAAAGCTGATGATGACTTCCCCTGTTCAGATGCCTTTGGTAAAATCCAACTTCCCTTGCTTGGTATTTGAAGGCTGAATCTATTTTCCCAGTTTTACCTCCCAAATGTCTCTTCTTCCCTCAATCCCCTATCTGCGTCCCATGCTCCAGCTTCTATTAGCTGTTCCCAAACACACCCAGCGCTTTCTCATGCCCTGATTTGCTCCCTGGGCTAGGAAAGTAGCCTCTATCTCTCTTTACCACTAAAGCATTGCTCATTTGTCCAGGCTCGGCTTAAATTCCACCTTCTCTGAGATGACCTTTCACATTCTCCCAGTTTGACCTCTCCTGCTTCCACACAACCAGAGACTTTGTACCTGTATTCCAATCTGTCTTTGGTCACTCACTTATGTACCAATCTGCCTCTCACCCAGCTTATAGAGTACCAAGACCACAGCCCTGCACTAAGTGCGTTCCTCAATGCTTGGCACTCAGTAGACATCCATCCATACTTCTAAAAAATTTTAATTTTGAAATAATTATAAAGTCAGAAAGTTGCAAAAATAATACAGAGAGATCTCTTGTACTCTTCACCCAACCTCCCCCAATGGTAACATCTTAATATATTCATAGTACAATAGGCCCATAAATTTTTTTATTATTATTCTTATTTAAGGTTTTTTAAATTTATTTGACAGAGAGAGAGAGACTATAAGTGGGCAGAGAGGCAGGCGGAGAGAGAAGGGGAAGCAAGCTCCCTGCCGAGCAGAGGGCCTGATGCGGGGTTCGATCCCAGGACCCTGAGATCATGACCTGGGCCGAAGGTAGAGGCCCAACCCACTGAGCCACCCAGGTGCCCCAAGGCCCATAAATTTTTATTTGCTTGTTTAGCTGAACTGAATTTCTTTCCCCAAAGAGAAAGGATACCTTGGTTTTACCACTGGTTCTCTTTGTGTATGTCACTTTCACTCACATTGCCAAACTCCTCCTTCAGCATCCTCAACATCTCAGCTGACTTCCCATGAAATATAACACAGTAGCCTCACAGATTAGGTGCATCTGTTGTGATATAACCGTTTCAAAAAGCCACTGACTTTTATTGGTCTGGAAAAACGCATGGGTTGAAATCAAGGAATTCACTCGCTAGATTTTTGGTGTAGCAGATTGTTATAATTTAAGGAGTCAAGCTCTCTCTGTGTTTAGAGGTTTAGACTCATAGGCTGGAGTATTTCTAAAGATTAGAATGATTTTGCAGTATGAAGACTCGTCTTTTTTCATTTACTTCCTTTGATCTAATTTATGTTTTTATAGTTTTGTACTTTGAGACTATAAAGTCTACAAATTTATAGAACTATGATACCTTACAAAATGCATGAGTAGACATGCAGTGTTTACTAATTGATTGCCAAAAACATTTGCTCTCCTCTTTTACAAATGCTTGATTTCCTGGACGAGATCAGAAATAAAATTTCACAATACAGTCTCTGAGAAGTTGTAATTGTGCTTTTTATCTGAAATTGCGAAAGCAATTTAGGATTAAGGAAATTGATTTCCCCCAGAGACAGTTCTTAGCACTCTTCTTTGTATCCTTTAACCTTTTTTATTTATTATCCTTTTCTGAGTTCACATCCTTCTGCTTTAAAATTTTTTGCACAGTATGATCTGAGGAGTGTGAGAGGGAATGCCCTTCCTCAAAAATTCCTTCTTCAGCAGTCTAGGGGGCCTGAAATCCCAAGAGTTATTCCTTTGTTTGGGTTAGGGCTTTTAGGAGTAACAGGTTAGGTCAAATTTCATTTTTTTTTTTTTTGTAAAGCGGTCAGATTTTATTTATATGTAATTGTATTTATGATTTAATTTTCTTATAAACAATACCTTCCTCATAATATTACGTGAGGATTAAATGACATAATGCTTAGAAAGCGATTAGCACAGTTCTCAGCATGGTAGGCACTCAATAAATGTTAACAATTGTTATTATTTAACTTTCATAACATTTTCCCATTTTTAAATTTTAATTCAATTAATTAACATATAATGTGTTACTGGTTTCAGAAATAGAGGTCAGTGATTCATCAGGTTTTTTTTTTTAAGATTTTATTTATTTATTTGAGAGAAAAAGAGAGGGCATGCACACTAAGGGGGGTAGGGAGAAGTAGGCCCTCCACCCGGTAAGGAGCCCAATGTGGGACTTGATCTTAGGACCCTGGGATCATGACCCAAGCCAAAGGCAGATGGTTAACAGACTGAGCCACCCAGGCATCCCAGTGACTCATCAGTCTTATATGATACCCAGTGCTCATTACATCACGTGCCCTCCTTAATATTTATCACCCAGTTACCTTATCCCTACACTCCCCTCCCCTCCAGCAACCCTCAGTTTGTTTCCTATGATTAAGAGTCTCTTACTGGTTTGTCTCTCTCTGATTTCATCTTGTTTTATTTTTTTCCTCTTTTCCCTTATGATCCTCTGTTTTGTTTCTTAAATTCCACATATTAGTGAGGTCATTTGATAATTGTCTTTCTCTGATTGACTTATTTCAGTTGGCATAATGCCCTCTGGTTTCATCCATGTCATCGCAAATGGCAAGATTTCATTTTTTGATGGCTGCATAGTATTCCATTGTGTATTACACCACATCTTCCTTATCCATTCATCTGTCCATGGACAACTGGGCTCTTTCCATAGTTTGGCTGTTGTGGACATTGCTGATATAAACAGATCACTACATTTGTATCTTTGGGGTATATGTCCAGTAATGCAATTGCTGGGTCATACATTAGCTCTATTTTCAACTTTTTGGGGAACTTCCATACTGTTTTCCAGAGTGGCTGCACCAGCTTGCATTTCTACCAACAATGTAGGAGGGTTCCCCTTTCTCTGCATCCTTGCTAACATCTGTTGTTTCCTGGCTTGTTAGTTTTAGCCATACTGACTGGTGTGAGGTGGTATCTCATTGTTCTTTTGATTTGTATTTCCCTGATGCCAAGTGATGTGGAGCATCATGTGTCTGTTGACCATTCATATGTCTTCCTTGGAGAAATGTCTGTTCATGTTTTCTGTCCATTTCTTAATTTGATTATTTGTTCTTCAGGTATTAAGTCTGATAAGTTCTTTCTAGATTTTGAATACTAGCCCTTTATCTGATATGTCATTTGCAAATATCTTCTCCTATTCTGTCAGTTGTCTTTCGGTTTGTCAACTGTTTCCTTTGCTATGCAGAAGATTTTTTACCTTGATGAAGTCCCAACATTTCTTTTTTGTCTTTGTTTCCCTTGCCTTTGGAGACGTGTCTAGCAAGAAGTTGCTGTGGCCAAGGTCACAGAGGTTGCTGCCTATGTTCTCTAGGATTTTGATGGATTCCTATCTCACATTTAGGTCTTTCATCCATTTAGAGTCTATTTTTGTGTGTGGTGTAAGGAAATGGTCCAGTTTCATTCTTCTGCATGTGGCTGTCCAATTTTTTCAACACGTTATTGAAGAGACTGTCTTTTTTCCACTGGACATTCTTTCCTGCTTTGTCAAAGATTAGTTGGCCATTGAGTTGAGGGCCCATTTCTGGGTTCTCTATTTTGTCCCATTGGTCTATGTGTCTGTTTTTGTGCCAGTACCACACTGTCTTAATGACTATAGCTTTGTAATAGGGCTTAAAGTCCAGAATTGTGATGCCACCAGCTTTGCCTTTCTTTTTCAACATTTCTCTGGCTATTTGGGGTCTTTTCTGGTTCCATGCAAATTTTTAGGATTATTTGTTCCAGCTCTGTGAAAAATGTCAATGGTATTTTGTTAAATATTGTATTGGATGTATAGATTGCTCTAGGTAACATAGACATTTTCACAATATTTGTTCTTCCACGCCATGAGCAATGAAAATTTTTCCATTTCTTTGTGTCTTCTTCAATTTCTTTCATGGGTGTTCTATAGTTTTCTGAGTGTAGATCCTTTGCCTCTTTGGTTAGGTTTATTCCTAGGTATCTTATGGTTTTGGGTGTGATTGTAAATGGGGTCGACTCTTTAATTTCTCTTCTGTCTTAGTAGTATATAGAAATGCAATTTCTGTGCATTGATTTTATATGCTGGGGTTGGGTCACATTTCAGTATTAAATTAGGTTATTATCAGGAATACCTTAGGAGGGACACTTTATCAGAATGTCTTTTCTTTGGGCAGGTGAGAGGAAATGATGCCAAATAAAGATGCATGCAAGGAACTAGTAAGAAGGTTGGAGCTCCAACATGGACAGATACAGGACTCAGCTGGAGATCCTGTTACAATGCAGGTTCTGTGTGAGGGGATGTGGAGAGTGAATGGTGTTGAGAGTTTTCTTTACTAACAAACTCCCAGGTGATGCCCATGCTGCTGGTCACAGGACCCCACATGTTGGATGAGGAGGGACTGAAAGATCTGATCTTAGAAGGCTTGGGTGGATGCACTGCTCTGAAGAAGCCCCTTGAGCACCAGATGGAATGGGGCTGGGCAGAACAGAAAAAGCATTCAGGGCAGTTGAAGGTCAAGAAAGACCAGTTTGGCTCACTAGCTTAGAGCTATTCTTTCCTGGGGCACCTGGATGGCTCAGTTGGTTAGGCATCTGCCTTCAGCTCAGGTCATGTTCCTAGAGTCCTGGGATGGAGCCCCACATTGGGCTCCTTGCTCAGTGGGGAACCTGCTTCTCACTCTGCCTGTCCCTCCTCCTGCTTGTGCTTTCTTCCTCTCTCTTTTTGTGTGTCAAATAAATAAATAAAATCTTAAAAAAAAAAAAGAGCTATTCTTTCCAGGGCAAAGAAGAGATCGATCGATAGATGGATAGATAGATAGATAGGCACATAAGATTTAGTATCTTATTTTGTATTTCTGATTTTTTTTTTTAAAGAAATGCAGACTGCCATATGCAGCACCTTATTTGGATGTATCTGGAGTCTTGGAAGCTTGACCACCCTACGTTCTCCTACAAATGGACCTTGAGAGCTTGTTTGGAGGTTCTAGCAGGGGAGCGTAGCTACTGGTAGACCCTTGACCGAAGAACGGTCCTATCCTCTATCGGGGAAGGTTGTCTTCTTCGACAGAGTGCACAGCTTCAGGAGGGATGCACATGGAACGGTGAGGGAGGAAGGGGACACCCGCCTAGCCAGCCAGATCAGCCGAGTCAACCCTGGCAATCAATGAGGTGACAGATGTTGCAGCCCGATCGCCCTCACATCCTGTATTTCTAATTTTATGTTATATATATTTATTTATTTAAAACTCATTACATAGTACTCTCTTCAGTGGAATTGAAATCTACTTGTTGGCCCCTGATGAAGTTGTTGATTGTTTTTTTTGTTTGTTTGTTTGTTTGTTTTTTAAGATTTTATTTATTTGACAGATGGAGATTACAAGTAGGCAGAGAGGCAGACAGAGAGAAAGGGGGAAGCAGGCTCCCTGCTGAGCAGAGAGCCAGATGTGGGGCTCGATCCCAGAACCCTGGGATCATGACCTGAGCCGAAGGCAGAGGCTTTAACCCACTGAGCCACCCAGGTGCCCCAAGTTGTTGATTGTTGATGAGGCTTTTCTAAGATTATACAGTCCTTCCCAAACTGAGAGAACTTTAGCTCCCTGACAGTATGCCTGGAGCAACACCTATTGGAAGATCTGGGAAGAAAAAAATGTTTTCTTTTAAAATAAATTCCTATATCACAGAGAAGAATGCAACATGTGGATGAACTTCAATGCGTAAGCATACCAGGGGTTGTGGTTGTAGCTTAAGGCTACACTCTCTTGTTCTGTCCAGGGTTTTCCTTTCTTCTTTCTTCTTTCTTCTTTTTCTTTCTTCTTAGGGCTGTGGTGGACAAGGTTAAGAAATCATGACCAAGATAATGCTGCTAAAGGACATAACTAGGTGCTCTTGTTTGTTTGGGTTGTTTTTTTTTTTTATTGTGGATTTTCTCACTGCCATTTCCTCTTTCTTTAGTTTTTGCCTCATGAGGTTATTTCTGGATTCATTTCTATCTCACTGTTCTTGACTTCCCTTCCCTCTGTACAAATAATATTGTGCTAGTCTGTTTTCCTTTTCTCCCTCTTGTTTGATGTTAATTCTTGGTCTTGGCCTCCACTGAGCCCCTTTTTGCCATCTTCTGCTGGTCTGTCCATCACTCCTGCTTAACTTCCTCAGAGATTGGAGTTACTAATGGCAGACTTTGGGTCAGATTCCATGCTTGCCATTGTGAGGACTTGACAATCATGGAACTTATCTCACCAATGAGCTCCTATTACTGCTAGCTAATGTTTATTGAGTCCTAACTATGAACTATTAAGAAATACATAAAAATAACCCTGTGCAGAGATATTCTACCTCTTCTTGGTAACCTGCACTACCACCCCACCTGCCTCCAGCTCAGTGGTGCCTCCCAATGCAGAAATGAGAACTGAATTGACAATGACCCCCAGTGGACACTTAGGAGTGGGACTGAGATGACCAGTCCAATGACACTTCATCCCATAGCCTGCAGGGGATACATTACTTGGCTCCCTAGTGCCTGGAATTTTCCAAATAACCACATGACTCAAAATCAGCTTTGGTTTATTTTGCAACATGGCTGTTTTCCAATTACCCCTTGTCCCAATCATTTAAGAGGGATGCATTACAAAATCCAGATAATGGTTCTTTTCCTTGCCATGATGTTGCTGGTAACCCCTAGTTCTTTTTTATTTACTTATTTATTTCATTAACTAAAAAACTTTAAGTCAAGATTTTAAAATTAGTATATAATGTCTTTAAAATGTTTTCTTGGGTTGTATGACTAGGATGAAGGGGAGAGTACAGTAATAAAGGAGGGAACTTCTTGCCTGTGGATAGCTGTGTAAATGCCTATCCACAAAGAACTAAAAGATGCTTTCTAAAGCTATTGCTTGGAGTGAAAGAAGTTATGGTGGATGTGTACTTAAATGCAATGTTTTTTCCTTTTATGACTTGAGTCAGCCAGTGCCCCGAGCCACACTGAATGACCCCTCTGGGACTCTAACAGTCTTGCTGCCTCTCTGGTATTTTGTTCCTAGTAATCTTCTCCAGATAGAAGAAAAATATCCAACTAGGACATAGATTGCTCAGGCCAGTGCATTTGGGGACAGAGAGAGATCATCAGGTGACATTAAGAGGGTGATGACAGACCTCAGAATCAGGAGAACTGGTTGTTCCATTAGGTGGTTTCTCTTGTCCATTCCAAGTTATCAAAGTCTAATTACAAAGGATTTTATAAATATCTACATGTAGCAACCACCTGAATCTTTGGTACAAGGATGGTAATTAGTGGCCTGGCTAAAATAGGAAATAAAACAAATGTAGAGTTCAATCTAGAATCAATTAATATCATGAGAGAATTGGTAAGAAGACTGGCATTATTATTCCTGATCCTATTAGTATTCCCAGGAAAAAGAGGCTGAACTTGTATTTCTAGAATTCTTTTCTAGGGAACTTGAGTGAGGAAGGAGAAGGAGGGTCAGACATGGAGTTTGGTAGGTGAGGAGAGGGAAGAGTTTGGGTGGGGTGGGAGAGATGTTAGATGGGATACAGAGAAGGAATCAAAGATGACTGAGGGCAGACTGACCCCTAACTTTAATAGCTCATATACATAAATATTTATATGTTTTAAATCAAGCTAACAGATGGTTAATAAACTAATAGTGTCTTCTAGTCTTCATGAGCTGAATCCATAATGACTTGGAAGGCCAGGTTTGAATTGTAGAGTTTTCAGATTCTTCAGAGATACTTGCCAAAATATTGTGACCCACTGCCAGTCTCTGGGCTCCCTGCTTTTTACATCCTAGCTCCTTCCTGCATCACACCATGAGGGTTCCCAGGCACACATGTACAGATGCCCCAGCCTCAAGCATAAGCTCTGGTCACATCTCTCACACCCCAACCTCCTGGCAAACGGGTATCTCTAAGCCAACTCTTGGACATCAGGGTGCATATATTGGTGATAACTTTCTCGCTTATGGGTTTGAACTCAGGGAAAATGACCAGAAAGGCCATAAAAGTGGGATTGGGTTCAGTCTATAAGAAGGAGGTGTGGGAGGGGTTCCAAGTACGCACATCCCCTTGGCTTCATGGCTCTCCTGCCCTGTGGAGAGAGATACAGGTAGAGCAAGGACAGACTGAGGCACTTGAAAGTAGAAGGGTCCCTCTTGCCCAGCTCCAATGCTAGTACTAAGTGGTAGAACTATCCAGTGTTCCCACAAAGAACACCCTTAGAAGTAGCAGGTAAGTAGCCAAGCTATGACTTTGGAGGTTGAAAGACCCCAGGTCCATACTTGTCCAGGAAGTTAGTCACTTGTCTTTGAGTGGACTGTAGTGGGCTGTACACAGACAGACATTTCTGTAGTCATCAGTGTGGACTGAAATGGGGACACTTTCCTTCTCTCCATTTTCTAGGCATTGAACTGACCCAGGCCCCAAGGTAGGACCTCCAAACAGGACAGAGAGAACTTCTCAATCTTCCTGGCTAGTGGAGAGCTCATATTTTTATTTGATTTAGAAAAATAAAGTCACATGGCATGTCTTGTACTTCATCCTAGTGTGATAGATACATGGATAGTAACAAAACACAAGCCACATTATCCAACTTCTAAATCCTTATAATGCTCTCTTATACCTGATGTCTGCCCTGTTTATGTTTCCCCTTGTTTACTAGTCTTCTGCTTTATAAACTTGAAGATATGAAGATGCTTATTCATAGTTGGGTTCTAGCTGAATCCACCACAGTGCTATCCACACATCAGATATTCAGTAACTCATTTGTTGAGCTGAATAGAATGTTTCAGAATTATTAAAAATGAGTGCCTAAGGACATATTACCTCATTCCAATGTTTCTTGGAATGAGTATTTTTTTTCTATTTCTGTATTAATTTAGGTGAAGCATTCATTAAGCTTTCTTTTAAAGTCAGTAAATAAGCATGATCCTTTAAAACATTTTATAAATGTTTAGTTTCCAAAAAGAATTTTTGGTAAATTCCTTTGACATATAATTTTTCTTAAAAAAAGTGAAATTCAAACAAAATCAGGACAAAGTTGTAGGAAAGTTAATAGCAATGACAGTTTCTGACATTTTTTGCTTTTTGTAGTTTCAAAATAGACTTTTTCTTCCTTTTTGGAACTTTGTGGTGCAAGAGCACCCTTAAAAAGAGAAGAGATCATATGTAGAAAAATAACACTGTCTAGTACAAAATATTTTTGAGAGCATAAGTCATGACTGGAGAACCAGGATTTTGAAGGGATACTTTACAGTCACTTTTAGGCAATGTTTATAAAAAGCCTAACAAACTTGACCCTTACTTGGCAAAATCAGTCCATGAGGGTTTGAATTAAGCAACCAACTCAGTTGCTGGGGTTCTGGGGTTCTGACCCAGCAGCCTTACTGATTGATTTTGCCAGTTATTTATTGGGTGTGCACACAGAGATATGATCTTCTTGACTTTATAGATACACCAGACTTCTTTTACATAAAATATTGTGTAATTATTTTCTGATTAAAATGGGTATTTACATAGCAGTTGCACACATTACTATTTCACAATTATTGAGCATATGGGATGGTAGCCAATACTCTTAACAATAGTAAGGCAAGATCACCAACCCACCGGAACAGAAGAGGCCAGAGTTTGGACAAGAACACAAGTTTTCCCTTGCTAGTTCCTAAGGTACTACAGCTACCTAGATCATCCATTCCTTCCCTTGATGAAACCCACATCAACCTAGGAGCATGACCACTACAACTTCCCAGCCCTAATCTGGAAAGGAAGCAGAGCAGATATATTAAAATGCTGTCCCAGAATGCCATGGGCCCATCTGCAGGTCACAATATGTTTAACTCCTAGCACAAAAGACCAAAAGGAAGAAATGTGGGGAAGTGAGGGAATAAACAATAGCTGTGAGGTGATCTACTCACACTTCATTCCATTCCCTGAATGGAAACTTTCTCTAAAAAGTCAGAAAGAGTGGCACCAAGATGATGATGAGCTCCTACAGATGTTTCTCAACTTCCATATTTTGACGGTCTCCATCAGTTGGAAAGGATGCCATCAGCAAACTCTAAATCTGTAATTTCTCTGTAGTCTGCAGTAGCTCTCTGTCACCATGACTAGCTGTTTTGGCAGGAGCCCTGGTGCACTCAGCCAGGAGGCCCCACCAGAGACCAATGAAGGTCAGGCCCAAGTTGGGTAACACCCAGCTTCCACTCTTTTGTCCTGAGTTCTGTCTGAGCACACAACCCCAGACACACAAATGAGCACTCTGTCACCTCATCATAAGCACTTCAAATTTACTGTACCATTTATTGAATACATTTTCCCTTCCATTGAGAAAACTCATCTGAAAGACTTTATGAAGTCTTGCAGTGAATTCAAATGGGAAAGAGGGTACAGATCCACAGGTGTTAAGCAGGATTGTGTAAAATAAACAGCCCTGTTTTGCTTAGAAAAATCTCCTAGATCAAGAAAAGAGTGGGTTTTCAAGAGAAAGATGGGTTTTCAGAATCTGACTGTGCTGTATTGTACGATATATGTGTGTGAGTTTTAAAAAATATATTATTTATTTATTTATTTATTTGAGAGAGAGAGAGTGAGAGAATAAGAGCATGAGAGCGGGGAGGGTCAGAGGGAGAAGGAGACTCCCCACCCTGAGCAGGGAGCCCAACATGGGGCTCCATCCCAGGACTCCAGGATCATGACCTGAGTCGAAGGCAGTCGCTTAACCAACTGAGCCACCCAGGCACCCCATACAATATGTTTTTATTCTGTAAAAAATAAAGCATTTACAGCCTACAATTTTAAACTAAAACGACTGCTTTTGCTAATTGTATAGCTTGCTTTTTTTTTTTTTTTTTTGGTAAAATACAGTGACCAAGCACAGGCAATAATGACCAAAAAGATGACTTCAAATGAAATTTTGTATGCAATTTTTAATTAAGCAATCCGTGCAAACATTTTTTTTTTTTCAATATCAGGAGGAAAGAAAACGACCACACTTGGGTGCCTGGTAGAAAAACAGAAAATGCTTTCTCATTGCAACCAGATTTCAAAGCAGTGGCGTGTCGGGAGGCAGGGCCCAAGCCCTTAGTATTCCTCGGGATTGCTTGATTGCAAGTCTCGCAAATATGAATCAATTATGTTAGGAGGCACACCTTGCAAGAGGAGCCTGCAGAAGGAAAGGCCACCTAGAGAGGACAGAGAGGAAAAGGCAAAGTCAAAACCGTCTACATGAAATATTACTCAAATACTACTTCCTGACTAGCTGCCTAGAAATGTGACTAATTATGTTCCAGTTAGTTACAAAGATTCATTCAGCCCCTACTTGGAAATCTTCTGGGTTTAGTACATTTAAAATTTAAAGCACTTGGCAACTAGAAGGGAAAGCAAGTTCCCAGCAGACCCACAGCAGTTTTTTGTTCCCTGCTATTATTCAATCTTAGTTGAAATTCCTTACTGGTTGGAAAGTATCTATTGCTCTTGGAGAGGTTTTAGGATTCTTCTACAGATGATTTAAGCCTTCTGACTGAATGGCAGATAAATGCAAGCCATGTTATGAATCAGTGGAAAGATCTGTTTCCTGTTTTCCTGTTTGTTAATGTTCTTTTTTTTCTCTTTTTTAAAGATTTTATTTATTTTATTTAGAGCATGGGCAGGGGGAGGGGGCAGAGGGAGAAGGAGAGAATCTCAAGCAGACTCTGCGCTGAGCGCCGAGTTGGATGTGGGGATGTATCTCATGACCCTGAGATCATGACCTGAGCAGAAATCAAGAGTCAGGTGCCTGCCTGACTGAGCCACCCAGGTGCCCTTGTTAATATATTTTTTTAGTTAAGTACAAAGAATTCCTATTCAAGTACATTGGAGAAGAAAAAAGGGACCACTCCTCTAACTTTGGCTATTTATATCCTGTCAAAAGTGCAAAAACTGGGAAGATTTTGTTAAAAAGAGTAAAGCCCATCCAATACCTTCTGAAGGTGAAACACCTACTAATATTTCAAACTTACCTTCCAGGTTTCTGGATTATATTTAAAAAAAAAAAATAGCCCTCGCAAGAGAACCCATGAAATCATAAAAATTCATGGTCCTTTAAGGAAGTGCTTTACTACTTACTAATAAATTCACGTCCAGGCAAAAACAGCATGCCATTTGAACATTCTTAAAACTTATTTAATGCAAATTTGGGAAAGTCATTCTCCTTTTAAAAAAAAATTCAAATCACATATTGGTAGAAATGATGCCACTTATGTACATGTCCATTCCTTGATGCAAAGCGTTCAGAATGCTTGGGTATCATTTTCATCTACATTAAATGCTTTAATTCATGCTCTACTGCATTCAGCAACTTGCTCCATGTCAACAGGAGATTGTTGTGATGAATAAGTACTAGCTGTTAATACTTAATATTCAAGATACTTAAATACAAATTAAAACTACAAAGTTAGAGATTTTAAAAAGTCTATTTTCATTGGATTACATAATGAAAATCATGCCATACTCTATAGGCTCTGTATGGCTTATGACAGTCATAAGCTTCATATGCCAAAACCATATGAAAGCTTACCTTAGATGGTAATACACATTCAAAAATCCTTACTGTGCTACGACTAAGGGAAAGAGAGAGAAAGAGAGAGAGAGAAGTTGTAAGCATTAATAAAGTTCTAAAATCAAATTTGAGTGCTTGTTGGATGAAATTATAGTCACAATTATGATGAGGTGATTTCATTAATCCTTAGTCATGTGAAAGATGGAGGAAAATAGAAGCGCATGGAATGAAGGGCAGGGATCCAGTCACTTCAAAAGGATCATTAATATGTAAAACATTTATTAATATGCACAACCACTTTGCCTGAATAGGTGACAAAGCCAATCTGATTGTACAGTGAATATTTATGCTAAGAGCTTCCAAACCATTAGCTTAAAAAAAAAAAAACCTACAACATATATATATTGTGTTTTTCAACAAAAGAAAAACAGAGACAATAGACAAAGCATTAGTGTACATATATATATGTTGGAACTCTACAAGGCAAAATTATCAAGTAGGTATATTAGACTAGCATATCTGTAATATTGCATTCTTAACTGATTATATATGATCTAAATAAACACAAGGCTTAAACAAACTTAGACTAGAAAGTGACTCTATGTTTAATCTACCAAACCTTAAAGAAAGAGCCCTAATTCTGTCTTCTTTTGTAAGCTGACATTATCCCTAGGAATTGTAAACTCAGGCATAGATTTACATCATTAGAGTTTACATCAGGTTGCTTACCCAGGCCCAAAAACTTAACTCATTCTTCCAAATAGGGGTGTATTATACATATAGGATAGGTCTCATTTATTGCTTAATACACTTAGTAATAGGGCCTGGAATTTTCTCTCAAGTTCATAAATATATGAAATAATTTTGATCCTATGAAAATATCCAAAGTGCCTAACAGATAGATTGGTCACAGACGTTCTACTGGTAAGTTTTTCATCAGAAATCTTAACTATGAAAGTTTCTAAATATTGGATCCAAAGATTTCCAAAAATTCTTAATTGTGTCCTCTCTCCAACAAAAATGTCCAGAATACTTTTCTGCCACTTAACAATTTAAAAACGTTAGTCTTCTGAATTTTAACATGAATCCAAGGAAACTATAATGCAAGCTATCTTAAAGTAAGATCATATTTCTCTACATTCAAAAAATGAAAATATTAAAGAACTGTCACTGAGTCCCAAGTTTTAATCATCTGATGTCTACCATGAGGTCATCTTCAAATGTAGCTCTCTGGCTTTATTTATGGAGATGTGTGGTATGGTACTTAGTTTCCTGACAAAATACAGTGCCTACATTAATTAATATCCTTGAATAATTTGGCCTTCCTGTTCATGGCATAAACTCCGTATGCCATGAGCTGCTAAGAAATACAATGAAAAGCAAATGAGAAAGTCAAGCTTTACATGCAAAGTGCGATTTCATGTAAGAGGAATGGAACAGAAAGTAGAAATATCCAGTGGGATATGAACTTTTAAAACCTGTTGCTGCCCCTCCAGGAAGACTGGTTGTCCAGGGGTATTTACTCCTTGATATATCACTGTAGAATTAGAATATTTGTACCAGTATTTATTTATTCTCAGTTGACATTCTTACCTTTTTTTTTTTTCTCAGCTTAACTTGATTCAAATCACCTATTATCAGATAACAATCTGATGATCAACAATCTCGGCTTTAGTCTTAGGACCAAAAGTGTTGACCAACACAGCACAGTTGATATTTTATTATGAACTTACAAACATGGTACATAACTTGTATTATTAAATGCAATCCCTATACAACTTACTATACAATTACTATAAAGGATATATCATCCATATGTACAATATTATTTGCTACTATGGAGGACTCCAAATGTTGAACCATTTGTGAAATAATCATTTTATATCAATAGCAACATGTGTTTATTTTCAAAGCATGCAGACCTGGTACTGGGCTTTTGTTGTTGTTCTTTATTGAATATTGAGATGTAAGTACCAACAATACCTTGAAAATAATAAGGCTAGGAGTTGAGAAACCAGATATATCTGCAACTTTAAATTAGCCTGCATTTAGAGCTAGTAAACAGCTAAAATAATATTTAAACTTGTAAACACTATCTCAATAGTCACATTTGACATTTTCTAAGAATATTATTGTTTTATATTTGAGAGAAAAAACAAAAAAATTTCCTCTTATTCAGTTATGAAACTACCATACTGTATTACTTGAGGATGGACAGAAATCATAGCAGAAAGAAAACATTTTTTTAAGTTATAAAAATTTTTTTTTCAACAAATATCTTTATTGTACTAATACTAGACTTAGGACTAAAACCTCTTTTTTACATTAGTATCTTAAGTATTTACTATTTTTTCTAAATAGATATTTACAAAGTTATCTTTCTGATTTTTGGATCATAATTTCATTACAGAGAGGTAGAAAAAATAAATATTTTGGTTATCATAGAAAGGCAATAAAATATAACAAGAAAAAGAGAAAAGACATTTGGATCATGTCACCCATTATCTCATAACAGTGACTCTGACATCTGTAGGAGTTCTCGTGGTATCCCAAAATAGGTTTTGATTGTCAAGAAAAAACTTCAGTATAAAAATTAAACTCAATTACTACAAAAACTGATTAAGATGACAGGTTATTCTGAGACTTTTCTACCACATAAATCCTTACATGTTTTCTTGGTTTACATTCGTTGCAAAACTTCTAAAAACTAGTATAAGGGTAATGCATACCTATAAATGGAATTTCTCTAATGAGATTTTAAAGGAAACTGATTATAATATGGATATGCTATATTCTATATGTGCAATAGTAAACACTAAGTTAGCAAACTTACCCATATATATATATTAAAAGTTTCACAAAATAGTAAACTAATTAAAAATAGTACAAATTCCTTAATTGCAGTTTCATTAGATGAGTTTTTACACTAGATTTTCTAATATAGATTATATCATCAAAGTCATATCTCACTAACTTTATTCACTCCTACTGTACCATACACATACTATCATTCCACTGAAATTAATATTCCTTTAGTTAATAAGAACTACAAGAGATGAAAATAAGTCTACTCAAATAAATCAGAGTGAATGCAGTATGGAATAATGTCTTCTTTCCCAGAATTCTCTTTCCTCTTCCCCTGCCACGCCTAGACATTTTAGCAAGCAATTTGTATTTTGCAGTAAGGGCAATAATCAAATCATTTTCTTTCATTTTAGTCTATACATGAGGTCTTCGATGTCATACCTTTCACCTCCAATTTGCATTCGATCTCCACAGTCCCAAGGTCATTGACCGCTTTGCAGCAGTAAGTGCCTCCATCATAGGGGCTGGGCTTGCGAATCTCCAGAGTACAGACCCCTTGATTGCTGAACATCCTGTACCTTGGGTCATCCACAATAGCAACTTTGTTTTTCATCCAGGTTATTTTGGGCTGAAGATTAAAGTAAATAGGTCAGAACATATCAGTACCTACTGTAATAAGAGACCATTAAAACAGGGGACCAGATTTTAAAGAGTAGTTTAGAAAGAAAGTACATCTAAGAAGAATCCACATCTGCTTGAGCATTGTTTCTCTCAAATGAAATTCTACTTAGTGCTTGGCAAGAAGATAAATGAGCAGTTCTGAAGAAGCAAGCCAGACTTGTTCAGAGGACAGCTCTGGGGCTCTCTTCCCAAATGCTTCTTCAGAAGCATTCTAATTTGAGCCACAGGTCCCTGAAGTCAGCTCGTTCTGGAGAACGTATACTGCTGGGCATTTTTCAGAAAACCCCCATAGGGTATCCTAACCATCTGCTTTTCTTCACTTCCTTTTCCTGACATTCTTTTCTAATTCTTTATGTGCTGCTTATGCCTCCCCACCATTTTATCTCTCCTCAAACACCTCTATTCATCATCCAGTGGAATAGGTCCACTTCAGATAATGCAAAATCAGTAAGGACCAGTCAGTCACCCAGGACTCTATTCTCCTTGGCCTCTGAATTATATTTGATACCCTTAACCCTCCTCTCCCTTCCCATATTGTCTTCTCCTCCCTTTGGTAAATGTGCACTCTCCATGTTCTCTCTTCCACCTTTTATATGCTTTTGCCTTGTTCAGACCCTAGAGACTTCCTTCTCTGTCTCCATACTATCACCTTCCTCCTTTCAAATGGGATCATTCACTGAGGCTTACACCTCAGACTTTGCCTTTTCACTCACTACTGTTTTTCCTCAGTGATATTCCTTTCTAGAGCTTCAGCTCCAAGAGGTGGGAGGCTTCCAAATCAAGAGTCACAGTCCTGGCCTTTCTCCAAAGCTCTGGTGAACCACTCCTCTCCCTCCTGGTCATTCCCATTTGGATATATCCATGTTACTTCCAACTAAACATGAATTCAGGATCTTCCTCTCATCTTCAGTCTACCTTCTCCCTTGACTTCTCTGTTCCTGCTCATGGTATAATGCAGGGAAAATGCCACTTTGCAATTTTTACAAATTCTAGGGCACTTTTCCCACAGTGCCACCTAGGAATAGATATCTCTATGAGCAGCATTCATTACTTCATTGTGGGTTTTTTTTTTTTTCAAACACCAATAAGAAACCTTAAAACCTTTCTGAAACTCTTCAATCAGATGTAATTTCTTCTTTCTGGGTACTCTGTATCCTTATCCCAGCACATTTTAAATTCTGCCTTGCATTATAATATCATCATTATTTGCTTTAATCTGTTTCAGAGAATTTGATGAATTAACATTACCACCTAATTTTTCAGGTAAAATGATACTTTCATCTCCTTACCTCTCAGCTCTTTTAAGAATAAGTGTTTTTGTTTTTTTCTTAGTAGGTATCCTTTAGTTAGTAAAGAAATATAAACAGGTTTTATTACTATATTTAAATGGTGGACCTAATTAGCCACCAACACCATAATGCTGTACCTTCTTCCTATCCCAGAGAAAGACACAATAACACTTGAAAAGTCAGTTTATATTATTACCTACAATAATACTGGGTCTAATATAAAAAAAAGGGAATTTGGAACTAATTCTTAAAATTTCACTAATGTGATAAAAAAAAAAAAAGGTACCTTAGGATTTCCTCTCACACTGCAGTTCAGGGTAGCATTGTAACCAGCCACAGCATAGGTGTTAACCAAAGGCTGAGTAAACATGGGTGCCTCTGTGAAATCGAAATCTTCATACACTGGATTTTTGTAGATTTTACCTTAGAAACAAGCATGAGAAATATACAAATTGGCCTGAGAATATATTATTCTTGGCATACTTTACTCATGATTAAAATTCCCCTGAGCTTAAAAAAAACATGTAAAAACCTGGGTGAATATCATACTACATTCATTCTGAAGGGTACAAAGAGACAGTCAATCCCACCTGGGACAGAGAAAGCCAGTGTTGTCCTCTGAGACTGAAAGAAATATTGAGAAGAATTTGGTGTCTGAGTATTTTGATCAACAGTGTGCTTTAATGTGAACGCAACAAGCAAGGGCTTTAAGGAGAGTGGCTAATGTGAAATAAAATTCCTATGTCTATGGCTTGAGCCATTTCTAGGCCCACAGTCCAGAAATTGGAATGAATTAAGCTTGCATTTTAAAAAAAATGCAATATTAAAAATTTAAAAATTTTACTGATAAAATGAACATTTTGCTTGAATATTTTTACCACAATTTAAAAATGTGTGTTTATCAGTTTCTGAATTCCCATTGGTCACACCTCTTCTTCCAGGCCTTTCCCTCTAGTCATGGAAAACTGAGGTTTCCAGATGTCTAGTTGTGGTATGGTGATTTATAATAAGAAGTAGATATTTGGTCTTCTGGCCACATTTCTGGCACAGAACTCCTAAAATCCTTAGAATTTCCCAAGTGAGGAGAGTTGTAAAGGGCTCTTTTTTACATTAATGAGGTGACCTTTGGACCCAAGGATGGGGACTGGTTGCCAGAGAAACCCAGCCCTGTGATTAGTGGGTTCAAACTCTCAGCCCCATCCCCAGAATTTCAGGGGCAGGAGAGGGGTTGGAGTTTGTGTTTAATCACAAAGACCAGTGATTTAATCAACCATGCTTATGTAGTGAAGCCTCTCTTAAAAGAAAAAAAAAAGAAAAAGGGAAACCCTTCTCACTCTCACATGCTGAAATTGAGTCCAGAACCCCCTTTAAACCAGTCCACTGCTAACTCACCATCCTTGGCAATCACAGCGCTCTCTTTAGTCATTGTTGCGTCCTCACTGAGGCCACACATATTTTCAGCAAAGACCCGGAAATAATATTCATTTCCTATGACCAGTTCAGTAATGGTGGCATTGGTTCGGTGATAATGCTCAATGACAGTGAACCATTCCTATGGGGGAAAAAAGTTTGTTTGAGAAAAATCATCTAAAAATACACAACTATTCCCACTGTTGATTAGAATAAATAACAGGGATGTTTCATTAAGTAAAAGAAAAATAGCACTGATTTTTATATTGAGAGTAATAATGACATACATTAATTTGTTTATACTTTACAACACACTTATACTTGACTATGTATAATTTAATCTTCATTTACATATTAGATGCATATATCATAGATGTCAACTCCTGGCTTTATATTTCCTTCATAAGTATATAGTGTCTGTCACCTATCTCTTGCATAATGAAGTCTAATTATATAATTTTGTAAGTTGGTTTTTTTTTTAATTTGAGAGAGAGAGAATGAGAGAGAGGGAGCATGAGAGGGGGAAGGGCAGAGGGAGATGCCGACTCCCTGCTAAGCAGGGAGCCTGATGCGGGACTCAGTCCCAGGACTCCAGGACCATGACCTGAACCGAAGGTAGTCGCTTAACCAACTAAGCCACCCAGGTGCCCCTAATTATAGAATTTTAATTTAAACTTACCTATTCCGAGGAAGAGATGACATTAAATCACTAGAGAAAAATTAATATCACCCAATAAATTTGCCTTCTAGGTCTTTGCTCAGATATTACCTCCTTCTTAACTGTTTACCCTCCCACCTCTCTAGGCTATCACCTTAACCTGGCTAGGCTTTTTTTTTTTTTAATAGAAATTGCTACTTTAAATTACATTACATATTTTATATATTTACTATTTTACTTGTTTACTCTCTACCTCCTTCACTGAAATGGACACACCATGAAGGTAAAGACAGACTTTTCTTCTCACTCCTGTATCTCCAGGGCCTATTAGAATACCTGGTACATAATAGGTACTGTGCAAAAAATAATTATTTATTGGATACTTGAATAAATGAATGAGAACCCAAAACAAGTAATTTTCTCTTTAATTATTTTCTCATCATCCTGAGAAACATAGTGATCTCAAAGTTTATCTTGCAACCAGTAAAGAGACACATTGCACCATATATGTTTAGTACCACAAATTGAGAAAATATATTTTATGACAAAAAGTTCCTAAAGGAAAAAGGATTTTTCTTAGAATTTTTAGGGGCCATCATTATATCTGTATTTTTGGATATTTTTAAGACACCAGACAAATTTAGTTATGCCCTCCTTTATTCCCAATGCACTTTATTCCAATATTTATTCCAACATTGGTGTATTATTCTATCATTTGGTATTGTGATGTCTTTCTTCTTGCCTAGATTGTGAGTGATCTTTTCTTTTTTCCCCGATCCAGCAGCTATAACAGTACTGAACACATAGTAAATAAACGAATAAATTAATGTGTTGGCACACACAATGAAAACAATGTTTATGAAGTGATGAATGACAATAGGAATTTAAGTGAAGAATAACACCTGTAGCCACAATGAGACAATGGTGTATTGATCTCCTGGGACTTACAATGGGCAGAGGGAGCATTGTTTGGCCTATAGGTCTGTCCCTGCTGAAATGCAACAGACACACAGGAGTGCAGGGGTTAGGGATCAGCCCCTGTTGCCAGGTACAACTCAGTTACATGAAGCATTGGGAAAGTCCTGGTTCATCTGGAGTTGACTGAATATCTAAGAAGACAAACACTGAGCAAGTATGCTGGGGGTGGAAAAGTGCGGGGAGGGCGGTGCTTGAAGGACCCTCTATAAGAACCATGGTACCCCTGGATTCACTGCCAGTATCTGGGCCAAGGTCCAAACAAGGGCCAAACAAAACCTTCTCCCTTTCATAACTTAGGTCATAAAATTACAATCTGATGTGACTTCATAACCTTCAGTTCTTACTGAGATCTACTGGTGTAGATGCCGAACGACTTCCTATCAATATCATTAAGTATGATATTTTACTCTTCCTGGGAGAATGAAAATGGTTCTATGCCATTGTGTGTCCAGTCATTTATTCATTCATTCACTTACAGGTAGGGCAGTAGTATTGTATAGTGGATGGATTCTGATGCAGGAACATCTAGACTTTAACATTTAAAATCTGGTGATCCTGAGCAAGTCATTTATCCTTTCTGAGCCTCAGCTTCCTCAGTGATAAAATATAGGTAATACTAACTCATACTCTGACTGGGTTGCTTCTGGAACACACTAAGCTCCTTCCCTCTTCAGGACCTTTACACACGCTGTTCCCTTTAGAATCCCTCTTTTCTAACTGATGTCTTTCTGTCCATGTTACACAACATTTATTTTATAAGGAGAAAGTGTTGCACCGATTAAATTTGAGTTAGAATCCAGAGTGAGTAAATATTTGATGAACAAGTGAATTAAGTTCCATCGAGCATTGTGCCAGCTGTTTTATATTGTTTTAGCCCCACAATAACCAAGCAAAGTAAGTATTCATGTCCCTATTTTATAGATGAGGAAAATGGAGATCAAAGAAGTTAAGTGACTATCCATGTACACATGCTCTTAAGTGGCAATACTGGGATTCAAATCCAACTCTCTGTGATTCCTAAGGCTTTATCCTTTCCATGAGACCACATTGTTTACCCATGCCCCCCCCCACATTCCTCACCACAGAGGACCACATGCCCCGCCTTTACCTCTGATAAATTGTGATTCTGCTGCTGCTGAACCAGAGAAAGCCAGACCTTACCATGCTCTTCTTGTCAGCCTTCTGGATTGTGTACCCTGTGATGGCTGCATTTCCATCATCCTTTGGTGGTGTCCATGATAGAGCAACGTTCTCTCCCCAGACATCTTCAATCTTCACCATTTGAGGTGGACCTGGACGGTCTATAAGATGAATTCATGGCATCACTGTAAGATCACTTTCCCTCTCAACTTCTGCAGTGGGTCCCTCCTTAACAGCACTTTTGCTTTCTGCTGACAACTGAGGTCCAGAAGCAGATGCTCCTCCTTCTGACATAGCATCAGAAGGTCAATGGTAGCCTAACACTATGTCACAATGCCTGCGTCATTCACCTCACTTCATATCTTCATGTAGGCATTTTATCATCTCACATCATCATCAGAAAAAGGGTAAGTATAGTACAATGAGATATTTTGTGAGAGACCACAATAACTTTTCTTACAGTATATGGTTATACTTGATCTGTTTTATTGCTAGTTACTGTTATTAATCTCTTACTGTGCCTAATTTATAAATTGAACTTTATCACAGGTATGGGTGTATAAGACAAAGTATAGCATATATAGGGTTTGGTACTACCGTGGTTTTAGATGTCTGGGAACATGTCTCCATCGATAAAGGGGACTGCTGTACCTCATTACAGGAGGATATTTGAAATATCCGTCCTTCCCTGCATTTCTACCCACATTTCCTTCATCATTCTTTTTTTTTTTTTTAAGATTTTATTTATTCATTTGACAGACAGAGATCACAAGTAGGCAGAGAGGCAGGCAGAGAGAGAGTGAAGGAAGCTGGCTTCCCGCTGAGCAGAGAGCCTGATGTGGGGCTCGATCCCAGGACCCTGAGATCATGACCTGAGCTGAAGGCAGAGGTTTTAACCCACTGAGCCACCCAGGCACCCCTCCCTTCATCATTCTTTAACATCAGAGTAATGGAATGCACTCCAGCTAAGCTTCTCTGAAAACCCTTGACTTTCATTTTCATGGAAAGAAACGGATTTTGAAAAGAAAATTTAAATGAAACTTCAAACCTCATTAGTCATCCCTCCAAGGACAGGCTACTGGCAATGAAGCACAAGGCTACCCTGCCTAATGGGAAATGTGAGCTGACTTGGGACTCCAAATCATAACAGCCCATCTGGGCCAAGCATCTCTGGTTTTTGGTGAGAGGCTTAGAGGCCACAGCCTGTGAGTGGGTTCTTCTGTTATACCCAAAAGATACCTTTAACGGGCATGAGGAAAACTTGTTTTATCTCTCTGCCAACATAAATTTGGAAGTAGTAAAATAACTAGAATGATAATCATTATTTATTGAGCACTTTGAGTGTGCAAGCAATGGCCCAAGCACTTATAACTACCTGATAAAGTAACTACATGGCAAAGTAGAAAAGAAAATTTCTTTTGTATGTTTCAGAGGGCATCGCTGTTCCAGACCCTCCCAAGTGGGCCCCCATTACAATGGAGCCCGGCCAGATCCAAAGGCACAGGGTAGCCTCAACACTCTTCTCAACTTAACAAAAATCAAGAAAGTTTAGCCAGTAGGAAGAGAGTACTTAATCTAAAGGGCATGAACTTTTATCTGCCACAGGAAGTTGCTTCTTTGGTGAGAAAACCCCTAGTTTCATCAAATTTGCTGAAATATGATAATAAAAATGACTGGAAACAAGTCTTCTGTAGCACTGCTCTTACATGTATTTCTTGACACGGCAAAAATTATAGCAAGTGAGAGGGGTCCATCTGTTAGACATCCTCCTTCTATTCCCTTAACTCTAGACAGAAGAACTACACTTATTTATTATTTGGACAAGTGAGTGAGTATCTAGCCTCACAGAATCAACTAATTTAGTGTTTAACTATTTAGGTATATCTTCCTTACACTTAATAAAAACTTTTCATTCTCCATTAAAACTTTACTATTAGCAAATTTTAGGTGTAGTAGGAAAAATGTAAATTGTGTCTAAAATCTACTATGTAGATTCATAAAAAAATGCAAGAATTCAAAACAGGAAATATTTTGTCACCACGGAGTTGAGAAACAGAATAAGAGAGAAGTGGATTATAAAGTAGTACACATGGTTTGTACTAAAAAGTATATGCATTAATTTTTCTTTAACATGTATGCCCTAAGTCTCCAATGATTAGTCTTTTTAGTCAGTAAAAAATTATTTTGAAATACTAACGTTACTAATTTATCTATATTTTCTAATTCTAGAAAATGAATTTAACAAAAGTTCTTACTCTTGCCTTAATGACAACGACAATTAGACCAAACACTGCTTCGACAGAACATTCTAGTTCTTTCTTTCAAACCTACCAACGATCTGTATATCGATTGATGCAGTTTCCATGTATTTTTCCACTTTGACTTGCAGATCATATTTCCCAGAGTGGCTCCTCTCTGCTTTTCTTATAAATATGATTGTATCAGTCTCAGAGTTGCGAATATTTATTTGATTCTTATCAATTTCTGCACCATCCTTCTTCCAAATTAATTCTGGTCTTGGTTTTCCCTAAAAAGACAGAAAAAGTAGAGGGGGAGGGAAATCGGATGGTCTCAAGACTTTTTTTTCAGCGTTACAAAAAATGACAGTTGCTTCCCCCATTCTAGGCAAAGCTGGAGACAGCCTGGTGGTCAGCAACTGTGGCAGAAACAGTGATACCCACACTGCCTGTTGTCTGCATTCTTTGTGCAAGGCACTGCACTAGGCACATGATGTTTAATATTTCCTTTAATCTTCCCAGCAAGATAATAAGTATCATTATCCTCACTTTTTGGATAAAGGACTTCAATGACTTGCCCAAGGCATTGCAGCTTAAGTAAGTGCTAGAACCAGGTCTTACAGCCAGGTCTCTCTAGTTCCAAAGCCTGCACAACACAGCATAATGATTAACAATATGGGCTCCGGGGCCTTGGAATCTGTATTTGGAGGCTGATTCTACCTCTTGATAGCTGTGTGACCTTGGGCAAGTTACTTAAACTTTCTGTGCCTCAATTTCCCAATCTGTAAAATGAGAACAATGATAACGCCTATGTCACAGGATGGTTACAAAGACTGAAGTGAGGGTAGCTGGATATGCAGACTCCAAATGTGGTAACTGGGATTAGTGCCAGGAGTAGACAAGGTGGGAAGACTGGAGGGCAGCTTTGGCAGCCAAATTCCATCCTCAGTGCCTGCCTAGTGTCAGCTCCTGGTTTTAGTTGAGACTGTGGGGACAGAGAAGTGGGAGGAACCTTCCCAAGCTGTGCGTTTACACTTGCATCTTCCTTGGCTTTCCTTCTGATTTCACACACTGCATGTAGAAGGTAACTGCCTCTTCTAAGCTGTAGGCTCCAAGTGCAATAAGGGAGGCCCAAAAGAGCTTTCCTTTAGCTTGCTTGTCATGGGATCCCAGGTTTGAATGAGCTCTGTGTGTATTCAAATGTATGCAGAAACCTAAATTCTAATTCAAGAGCCATGCTCTCTGAGATAAGAGCCACAAGCTACACATGGCTATTTAAACTAAAACTAATTAAAATTAAGGAAAATGAAAAATTAACCTTCCCAGTTGCACTAGTTTCAAGTACCACATTTCAAGTGCTCAATGGTCATATTTGGTTGGTGGCCACCATATTGGATACTGATGCTATAAAACATTCCCATCATTGTAGAAAATTCTATTGAACAGTGCTGGCTAGAGGCATAAAAAGAGTCCAACAGGTAATGGGGTGGTGGGGCAGTATGTGTGTGTGTGTGTGTGTGTGTGTGTGTGTGTATGTGTGTACCAGACCAAAATTATTATTGTAGGTGAGGTCTGGTTAATCTTGTAAACAACAGATTCTTTTGCTGGAGCAACGATTTAACAATGTTTGCATCTTTCAGTTAGTGGCCTCAAGATTTCAACATTCAGTTATTCCTCTTCCTTTGGCTTGATTATGGGAAGTAAGTACACGTTGTTTTCCTGAATGTTACACCAAGAGCTTCACTTAAAATGAAGACTAGTTTTATTACAGATGTGCAGGGCCGGAACCTTTAGGCTTTTCTTATTTGGGCATCTCCTTGGTATTTCCTCTCTGCCCAACCATAGTCCCTGAGCTTCAGACCAGTCCAACCTAGGCATCATTCATCTCATGCAGGAAGAGTATCTATCAGTTTAATAGTTTTCTCAACAAGCACGGGATTGTTTACTCTCTCCCCATATCTCTTGCATTATTTATCTACTTTCCCTCTGAAGAAATCCTGAACCATGATGAGTTTAAGTGCTAGAGTACCTCTTTCTACTTCTTAAACACCCACCCCCAGCACTGAAAAAAGAAAATAAATGACCCTGAATTATTACCTGGAAAGGTATAACCAGATTTACAGCTTCACCAACTCTGCGGATATAAGTCTGCTTCAGGTGCCTTGGGATGCGAATTTTTGGAGCCTCTGAGTAAATTAGAATAGTATAATTTTCTGATCAGTAGAGTACACGGGAAATAGCCTTATAGAAGCACACTGGCATGATACTCACTGGGATATCCTTGTGCTGATGCCTCTACAGGAAAATCTCAGATGTGCCATTACCAGATAATGTACAGTAAATTTGGTTCTAAACATTTTTTTCAATCAGAGATGTTTGCACAGTTTGACTCAACAGAATTTATCCTTGACCTCCTTGACTTTATGGTAACTTCCTATTTTTATAGTCATTAGAAGTCTAAAGCAATGTTATAGAAAAACAGCACATTTTCTCTTAGGACCTTTGATATATTTTTCATAGTTTCTAACAGCAAGCATATTCTCCAGTGAACATTCCACAAAAGATCTATAGGCACCACATTAGCTGGTAGGACTGCTCATTTTTTCTCACCAGAAAAAAACAAAAGAGTTTTAGCACATAGCACTTGTTATTTGGGTAATTCTGTTGCAAGTGGATACTAACTCTCTCCCTGTGTGGCTATAAGATACACAATAGGTGGCTCTAGTCCACTATGTACTGATGTTCATTAATTAACCACCATAAAGTACTAGGACATGTTGTTGCAAACCCATCAGAAGCAGGGAGTCAAAAGCCTGTAGACTCACAAGGAGGAAGCATTTCTCACCATTTGAAGGCTTAGTATGTGACAGACACTGGGCAAAATAATTTTCATGAGGGGACTAATTTCAAACTCAAGGACACCTTGTAGGATAGGTACTGTTTCACTTCATGATAAAGAAACAGGAGGGCCCCTGGGTGGCTCAGTTGATTAAGTGACTGCCTTCAGCTCAGGTCATGATCCTGGAGTCCCGGGATTGAGTCCTGCATCAGCCTCCCAGCTTCACAGTGAGTCTGCTTCTCCCTCTGACCTTCACCCCTCTCATGCTCTCTCTCACTCTTTCTCTCAAATAAATAAAATAAAATAAAATAAAAAAAGGAAACAGGAATATAAGAGGTTAGGTAACTTGCCCTTGGTGACACAGCCAGGATTAGAAGCTAGAGTTAGCCTTAAGAGCCCATGCTCAGGAGTGTGGACTTCGGAGTCTGAGATCTGGGTTTGAGTCTTAGATCTAATATATAGGAGTTCTGGTTTCAGACTTTTCTTCCATAAAATCAGCATGATGAATGCATCTAATTTGTATGACTCTTGTGGGGATTAAATAAGTTGATCCATGTAAAGCATTTAGCATAATAGTTGAGAATAATAAGTGCTCAATAAACTTTAGGAGATGATGATGATGATGGTGGTGACAATGATGATGACAACTGAATGTTGGGGCTGGAAGAGAACTTGGAGATCCCCTAGCTCCCTAACTTTACAAATGAGGAAAAAGAAACTCAGCCAGATTCTGCAGTAAACTAAACAATCATCATAATAAAAGCTAACACATAAGGAGAGCTTATTATGTGACAAGCATTCTGTTAAGCAGCAACATGGATCCATGTATTTAATCCTCAGAGCCTCTTGATGGGTCAGGTGCTATTATTATCCCCGATTTGCAGATGAAGAAATTAAGGCTCAGGAAGATCAAGTCTCTTGCCTGAGGTTACATGGCTAACACATGATGGAAACAGGATTCAACTTACAAAGGTTGTCTCTAGAATCTAAGAAAATGTGCAAGCTTCATGTTTTCTTTCACCCACCCATCCATCCATTCACCCAACCATCCACCCAAATATCTATCCCGTAACTCACTTCTAAAAGGTTTCAGGCAGCCACAACACGAGTCTGTGGCAGAACATGGTCTAGAACCCAGATACCCAGGCCCCCGTCCAGTGTTCTTTCCCCTGAAGCAGCAACTCTCAGACATGTTGTCTCAGTATTCTATCACACTCTTAAAAATTATCAAGGATCGCTCACAAAAAAGCAATTTCTCAGCTTTTGTTTATGTGTGCTGTATATATCAGTACTTGCCCTATTAGAAATTAAAACAAGATGTTTGAAATATTTATTCATTTAAAAATAAAAACATAAATAACATTTTAAAGGCATTAGTTTCTATTTAAGCAAGTCTGCTTAGTGTCCGACTTAATAGAGGAGATCTGGAATCTCCAACTTGTTCCTGCCTTCAATTTGCCTTCAATATGTTCCATAAGTTGAAGTCATTTAGTGAAGAATATCTGGCTTCACACAGACTGGAGAAATATTCTAATAAACTTTTTAGACAATTTTGGATATTCCTTTTTGACTCTAAACTAAAACATGATAAATTGTAATTTCTTTTTTTTTAAGTTTTATTTATTTATTTGACAGAGAGAGAGATCACAAGTAGGCAGAGAGGCGGGCAGAGAGAGAGGGGGTAGCAGGCTCCCCACTGAGCAGAGAACCCGATGCAGGGCTTGATCCCAGGACCCTGAGATCATGACCTGAGCTGAAGGCAGAGGCTTCAACCCACTGAGCCACCCAGGTGCCCCGATAAATTGTAATTTCTTAAAGGTGAGGGACAATGTGGAATCTGAAACTATTTCAATTAACTTTTCACACTCTGTTACATTAAAATCCATTGGTCTAGCTTACATTTTTAATATACATTGTACTGATGCATATTTTTAACATGTATTTGTCATTTGGGAAATATTGCTTTACCAAATTATGTAAATCTTCCAGATGCTGACACATTCCATTATTCAATATAAAAAAATTACATCCATTAATATCACTGTCTATTTAATGAGAACAGTTATAAGTGTTGAGAGCAGTTAAGTCTATGGGGGTGGATATAAGTTTTCCAAAATTCTAATTTTTCCCTAAGAGCTTATATTTTTTTCACTGAAACACTGACAAGAAATACTGTAAGTTGTTTTATTTGAAGTGACAGGCTCATTGCTTTCATTTTCTACAAAATGCCTGCCAAATAGCCAGTCATTTTTTTTCAAGTAAAAATAGAATTTTCTGAGAAAGGTCACTAGCTCAGCCTCTCACTCAGTCACACAAGGGCTATTCTAGAGACAACCATTGTACTGCAATATGCAGCGTAAGGCCTCTGTACATCTTTTGCATTTCATTGTTACATAAACATAGGAAAAAGGTGTCCTTGAGGACCAAGGCTTAATAAATTAAGAATTTTTATGCTCCATCAAGCACATGCCAAGGTGGGCCACCTGGGTGGCTCAGTCAGTTAAGCATCTGCCTTCGGCTCAGGTCATGATCCTGGGGTCCTGGGATCGAGCCCCACCTTGTTCTCTCTCTCCCTCTACCCCTCCCCCTGCTCATGCTATCTCTCTCGCTCTCTCTGTCTCTCAAATTAAAAAAAAAAAAAAAAGAGAGAGAACATGCCGAGGCAAAGCTGGCTTTTTTACTTTAACTACGAGTTCAAGGTGGTGAGGAAGACAGAAATAACTAGCGGAGTTTGGTGGCACTGACTGGGTCTGTGCTGACCCATCACTTGTGCACCACCAGTGCAGATATCAAACACTGAAAAGGGCAACTAATGTGTTCATTTCTTTTTTTTTTTTTTCAAGATTTTATTTATTTATTTGACAGGCAGAGATCACAAGTAGGCAGAGAGGCAGGCAGGGAGGGAGAGGAGGAAGCAGGCTCTCCGCGAAGCAGAGAGCCCGAGGCAGGGCTCGATCCCAGGACCTTGATCATGACCTGAGCCGAAAGCAGAGGCTTTAACCCACTGAGCCACCCAGGCACCCCTGATGTGTTCATTTCATTATGAAGATGGTTCTGGCCTTGCAGACCCATCGGAGCCATGTTGTTGCCATCTGTTTGCCCTGCTGCATTCATGCTCCCTCTCTCTAGTGGAAATCGGCAGCCAGAGTTGGCTCACGGGACCTGGCAAGGTTAACTAACTGATCTTTGTACCAAGTTGCAAACCCTTACCTCCAAACTGGTGGGGAGGAGATGTTTTGTTCATTCCTAACTTCCAGTGGGGCATTGACTATACATCAAAGGAGTGATAGCAAAATAGGAAGATTTGAGAAAAAAAGGGGTTAGGACATAAAACCAAATGATGTTGGAAATGAAGACAAAATTCTAAAAGTCTTGCCACCTACCTATGATTTCCTTCACCAGAATGGGCTGGGAGTAGTACTTGGGCTCGCTGGCGCCTGCAGCGTTCACAGCCTTCACACGCACGAAGATCTTTGCATCCGTAGGCAGACCTGTGATGGTGAACCTGGTCTTGTCAATCAGCTCTGTGTTTGCAACTATCCAATCTTCAGCTAAAATCCACAAAAGAGAAAGAAAACAAGGAGAAATGGTATTTAGTGAAAGAAATCACCCTTACTGGTACAGTCAGCTCCAAACTAGCATTTGACTCATAATTAAATCAGTTAGAGGAAATACGATTTTGGTCTGGAGTCATATACTACATGTGTGAACATTTTTCATATTTAAATGAAAAATGGTCTCAAATGGCTAATGTAAATGACAAGAAGAAGGATAATCAGGTTCTGCTATTTCTGAAAAATCTCTTATTCAAAATACCATGATACTAGAGAATCCTGAATTCTTGGGGACAGTTACTGTGATTCAGGAAATTAAAGTGATACTGGAGTATCCTGAATCACAGTAACTGTCCCCAAGAATTTTGTAGCAGTTTTATTCCAATTTGGTTTTATAAGGATTGACATAATCATGACATTTAGCCAGCTATACATGTTAAACTTTGCAACAGGAAAATGCTATTCTTATGAATGAGAGACACAGACCTTTATAGTCACATAATCTCTTTGTTTCATCTTAGCTGGTTTTTTATTATGAGGCAATAATATGGGCCCAGGGATTCTGATCATGCTCCCATTTATGAAGACAAGAAGCTAATATCCATGGTAAAAAGGAAACACAGCTTGGGTAGGAGCTAAGACCTCTTAAGGAATTGGCATTCTTCTTTTTACCTTGATCAAATATGTTGATATTTTTAAAAGGTTTTGGTAAGCTTTGTCTATAACATCAAGAGAGGGGTTTGCAAATATTTCAACTTCTAAAAGTTTGTATGCATTATGCCTCAGTGGGGGGGAAGGGGGAGAAAGCTTGTATCCCACATTATTAATTCACTGCCCACCCACTCCCTTGATCTCTAGGGGCTTTTTTGTGTGTGGGTGGTAGGTGTACTTCATGCTTGGTCATGGAACATTCCCAGAAACTTTTATCATAAGTAAAAAAGTTTGAAAGCTTTCATAGAATTACTTTACCTGGTAGATCATATGCAGCCTCCCCATTTTCATCAGACTGTTTTGCTGATGTACCTTTGAGAATCCGTCATTAAAATTAATTAAAGACACCCACTTTCACACCAGAAGAATATCGTATCAGTAGTCAGCATTCTCTGTTAGTAAAGTATGCAAAGTATGCAAAGATATTTGTCTTCAGAGCAATGACGAAGAGACCAAACACACTAGGGAGAGGGGAGTTCCTCAGGAGAGCCACAGCCTGTTCGGTTCAGACTGTGGTTTTTGTCCTGAGGCATCTGCCACAGAGAAAAGGAAGAGAAAAGAGGCTGCGCACTTCCAGCTGTGGGAACAAGAGGTAGAGAGGCACAAAGCAAGACCCTGAAGAGAAAAGAGGAGCAGGTCTTGGACTCCACAGAGGAGCAGCACACAATGGAACAGTCTATCCTTTGACCTGTTCCTGCCCCCTCAGCCTGGGAGGGTCCTCCCAGGTACTCAGGGAACATAGTGCTCCCCCACCATGGGGTTCAATTGTCACAGACTGGGAGTGAGGGCACTCATGATAAAGCCAGCCCTGTCTTCCCAGCAGCTCTGGAGGCAGCCCCCCCCCGTTGCCATGGCAACGAATTCTGCAGTCAAGAAAACAAATTGAGTCTGCCTGGGTCCCTGAGTTTCACATGGGGTGGAGGGAATGTCGCTGGCTCCTGGACTGGTCGTGAGTACACCCCACTGGTTTGGGATGATGCCTTTCTAGTTTCTCAGGAGAGGAGCAGGGGATTGGAAGCTCACGGAACCTTCTCCTCTCTCTGATTCCATCCCTTCTAGGAGTATCAGAGAGAAGGAACAGGGAGACAGAATATCCTGGTGGCTGCAAGGGCATATGGATTGATAAAAATTTAAAAATTTCAATAGGACATCAAAAAAGAGATATATCTTTAAGCCAGTGGTCAGATTGGGAGCTACTGTGCTGATATTTTCGTAGTGAAGAGACAGTTGATGAGAAAGTGAAAATAGAGGAGACAGAAAATGTGCTCGAAAGAGTAAAGACCTAGTAAAGGAGAAATTTCAAGAGAAAACAGGACGAAACAAGATCAGAGGGAAACAAAAAATAGCCCATCCCCTCACAACTGAACCACTTTCATTGAGGAAAACGAGAGAAAGAAAATGGTGTCGGAGGGATGGGGAAGGAATACGAAAGTTACTTGATACACGAGGAGAATTTTTAAGAAAGAAAAGAAAGAGCTAGTGTGAAGGAAGACAACAAAGAAGAGTAATGTGCTGCAGGCATTAAAAAAACAAAAAACCAAAACCCAAAAACCAAGAGAAAGACAGACTCAAAACCAACACACGATCTTATAAAAGAACGAATTTTCTTACAGAATAAAACCTGACATATCTAAAAGCATTAAACACTACAGAAAATTAGTCTGGAGGACAACAGCCATTAAAAAGAATGAAGAATAGGGCAGCCACATAAAGAAAGAAAAGACTGCAAGAAGAAAGATATACACATTACGAAAGAACTTCCATAGAAAGCTAATTCCAAAATGTTATGTGGCAAAATAGATACATAATAATGACTGTGTACATATATATATGTATAAATGCATATACATATATATCTACACAGACCACACACAAAATCATGTAAAATACACTTCGTTGTATTTTATCTAAGGTGGGTAACATCAAAATGACAGCCATCTATCATTTTGCTGTATCTTCTTACTTTTTAAACCTATCAGAAAGAAAAGAGTAAAGAATTTGCTCTGTTTCATACGTACACAAATGTTCGTGCTCAGCAGCCACATCACAAGTAAGATTGGGAGATTTTGCTGCTGGGATGATATAAATAACAGAGTGGATTACTCAGGATTTTTTTGAAATGGGGGAGGAGGGATGGAATGGGGATACAACTTATTTTGAAGCACTCAAGAATATACCTGTTTCATTAGTGACACTACCCCACTCCCACATGGGGATACCTGGGAACTTTCTCATAATGTCCCCACTAGTTTTGGTTAGTGGCTTTCTAAGCCCTGGAGAAATCAAGCAGAGTGTTCTGTGAGCCAAGCAAATGAAAATGGAATTGTTCCCCCCGATGCCTTGCCCCTCCCCCACACCCCTTCTTGTTCCCTCACAACCACAACCAACAGCAATGGTGGTCATTTTAAGGGATGTCCCAATCCAGGGGCCTGGGATTTCCTTTTCAGCAGTTGTTTCTTCATACGAAGTTTCTTTTCCATAGAGGTTTTCCTCCTGGAAAGGTGCTTTATGTTCACATTCCTGATTTCTCAAATGTGCTCTGTAGTTTCTCTCCTTCATGTAAGATCCATGTTAAAGTTTGGGATCCAAAGAGTTTTCTCAGAGGTTGTCTTGGCCTATCGTTTATGGAGATAGGAACACGCTTCCCGGGTGGACTGTTTACCTACCTCCCGTCATCTAGAGTGGAACCTGAGTTCAAACTGGGGCAGTTTTATTCACCAATTTTCAAATCATGTCAAGCAGGAAATAAAAAAACACAAGATGCTTTCAGTGAACTTCACATCATTTTTGGTTTTAGGTACTCTAGCCCATATTTTCTTGTGTCATTTCTCTTTTTCTATTTTGGGGCGGGCGGGGGCTGTTTCTCTTCTCCTCTTAAATTTAAGTGATTAAATTTCCCATACAGAGACAAGTTCTGTCACATGTCTATTGAATCTATTGAATACACTCTCTGGGGCTTAATGCTGCTTCCTCTAAGCACTGAAAGATAACCTTAATTTTTCTTCTTCTTTTTTTTTTTTTTCTTTAGGAAGGTAGGGGATGATCACCAACTAGCCAAATATAATCTCTCTTTATTACCCAGAAATAGGCAGCACTTTTGATAGCTGACCTCTGCTCAGTATAGGGTTTAGAATTCTAACTTGCTTCATCCTAACTAGACTTTCATTTTGCTTGGTACAATTTTAGCCCTCAAATTCAAGAAGTGGAAATCCCTGAAGTTCTGTCAGACTCCCTTACTCCTACGTCTTAGACCTATCACGTTGTCTGATCTGGTAGACTAGCTAGGATACTTTTGAGATCTCCATTTGTTAGCATCGAGTACCAAAGAAGGGCTAAGTTTTTATCCATGTTAGAAGGATGACCTTTACCTGTTGTCATTTTCTGCGGAAGGAGATTTCCAAAGAATGAGCAACAAAAGAAAGGGGAGGAGTGTATCTCACCTATTGATGATGGTATTCATTTTAACTACCAGTTGTACTTACTTCCTTCAAAGCAATACTCTAGCACATAGCCATCTAAACCCGCCGCACCAATCTGGTCTGGGGGCCGCCACTTCATCGTGACAGTGTTGTCAGTTACAGAGTCAACGGTCAGAAGGGTAGGAGGGCTGGTTACAGCTTCAGAGATAAAAAAAAAAGAGAGAGAGAGAGAGAGAGAGAGAAACAGAAGACATTAACTATGGTGTTACAGCATAAGCCGTAATAAAATGAACTAGGATACAAATAAGTATGTACACAGAAGGCCCATCCATGTCTTAATAAAATTCAGTGAAGACTCCTCAAGCCTATACTGTGTGGAAGCAAAGATTTACCAGGCATAGAAATTTTTAGAAATGCTGCCACACTTTCCCTCTAGTTTGGATTGGTGAGGGAGGCTGGGAGGCCTAAGGAAGTTGAAAAAAGTCAAATGAGATCTAATAATCCAGAGTAAATTTCCCAGAACCTTCTAACTTTAAAGTGCAGACTCTTGCATTAAATCTCTTTTCTATTGAAAGAAGGACTTCACTACCATAAAAGAGTGAGGACATCTTCTCTTGGTTTATTTGTCTTTAAAGAACTGACTTTGGGGTGCCTGGGTGGCTCAGTGGGTTAAGCCTCTGCCTTCGGCTTGGGTCATGGTCTCAGGGTCCTGGGATCGAGCCCCGCATCCGGCTCTCTGCTCAGCAGGGGGCCTGCTTCCCCGCCTCTCTCTCTGCCTGCTGCTCTGCCTACTTGTGATCTCTCGCTCTCTCTGTCAAATAAATGAATAAAATCTTAAAAAATGAAAAATAAAGAACTGACTTTGTTGGATCAATAGATAACATTTAGGGTGTGATTGTAAAGCAAAGAGACTAGTTTTCAAGTGTGCTTTGTTGAAGTGGTCTCTGTTTTAGTTACAATGCTTACACCTAGGTGCTGGGTTATACCTTCAGGACACATGGGGAGTGGTCCTGTGTCATTGGGCTCAGATAAGTGCCTGAAGAGGAAAGCAGCCTCCAGAGCCATTTATGGCTCTCACTGGAATTCTGGTAATAAATTCCAGGGTCTACATTATGAAGACATTCAACTCTACCAAAGCTGTTTTTCAGTTTCTTAGAAAATTGTCCCTAACTGCCTCTAACCTTCTGCTCACCCACCACTCTAAGAAGCTTCCAGGTGTGCTCCAGTTAAAGGTTGGAAGGGAGCAGTCACAAGCCAGGGCAGTGATCTGCATGACAGAGGTGCATCTCTCTTGACTCACCCAAAGGAACAAAAGGCTTGGAGGGCATACTGGGCTTGGAGATGCCAATGGCATTGACCGCAAAGATGCGGACCTCGTAGGCCACGCCTTCAATCATCTTCTTGGGCTCAAAAGTTGTTTCTTTGCAGAGATCAAAATTTAGCCTCATCCATCTGGAGCTTTGTTTCTTCTTCCTCTCAATAAAGTATCCTGCAAGTGACACAAAGTGGAAATTGAGGTTTTTCCATGGTCTCCAAAATTAAACTTTGTCAGGTGTTAGAATTCTTACAATTTCTCATATTCTCATCACTTAAGTGAAGTAGTCAGGTGTGCATATATTTTTAAGCCACCTTATTCCATCAGTTGTTCGAGAGAGATTATAGGGAATATAAACATTAACACTATAGGACACGGACAAAAAGAATATAATATTAAAGTATTAAAAATAATACAATAAAATTGTATAAGAAGAGAAGAGAGAAAAGTGAATCACAGATATGTAAACTGTAGAAACTTATACCATTCCTATAGTTGAGTAATAGATTTGGCTCCGAGTCCCAAGAGTGTAGGTAAGAAGAGGGAAATGAGTTTCAAGTAGAAAAAATTCTTGTTCCATAGGGGGAGCAAATTCTTCTAAGTATTTATCTCTAAAAGAAATTTCTTCATAGACACAGTTCTATGGAAGTAGACATTTACTGACTAGGATAATTTAAAGTTAGACTTACAGATGTTGCAAAATTGGATATTAAATGTAAATGTCAAACAAAAAAAGAATAGGCAGTCAGATAATATGAGAGTCATCAGAGTTATTTAAATCGCAAGTACTTACAGAGAATTCCAACATATATTTCAATTTGAATGGATATTTAAAGTCACAGTATGATAGGTTTTCTTCTAAATGCAGTTTTTAAAAGGCGCTCTATACTAATCAGTATAAAAAGGATTCCAACTCCACTGGCAGTTCCACGGACAGACTAACATGTAGTTACCTAAGATTGGGGACCCTCCATCATAGACAGGAGGCTCCCAGTTCATGATGCACCAATCATCTCCCACCTCTGTCACATTTGGTGCCACTGGAGGATCAGGGATATCTGTAGTAAGCAAAAAAATGGAATAAATAGACTAGAATAAAAAAATAAAATAAAGTAAGCATATATGAGAGCACAAAGAAAAATGTCACTTGGAAAAAGGATTCTTGGTGATAATCACTGAAGCATTTTTTTTCTGAATAATTTTCCATTCTTACTGAAATGTACATAGTAACTAATTTAGGCAAAAAGTCACACTCCATATGGGATAAGGGACGGTGGACCCAATAAAGATAAAAATAATAATGTATTCAAGTTCTTTAGTGTTACAACATTAGAGAATAAGCCCCATATGGAACTCAAGACACTTGTTCTTTACCTTGAAAATGGTAACTAAGAAATTACTGCATAAATATCAGATGTGATTTTGTTTTGTGTTTTGTTTTTTTTTAAATACAAGGTGAACTTTCAGCAGAACTGAATCAAGGACTATTGTTATAAATCAATTGGAAGAATAAAGATGTTGACTGGTAGAAATCCAAGTCAAAAATGGCAAGTTACCATGTCCTGTTATCATAGTTCAGTGCCTGATAAAGTGACCTTAGTTTCTAGTCCATTTGAAATATATTTCTTAAGGGAAAAATAAAGTGAGATGAAGAGACCATGAAAACTTGGACCATCAATAATCTGCTGGACTCATTTCACTTGGTTTCAAACTTGTACTTAGGAGGTCATCTAAGGACTGATACAGATCTTACTCTTCTACAATGATTGTGATGTTGGAAATTGTTTAGCAATTGTGTTTCAGTGAGTTTAGAGGGCACCGAAAGGGAATACGACTGTGAAGAGGTAATGACCAGCAGCCCCAAATGATTAACCATAGTTATGCATTTATACAATTGGACCTCTAGGCAAGAAAAAAGAAGAGAGGGGAAGGGAGGGAAGGGAAGGAAATTTCAAAGATATTTATTTATTTATTTATTTATTTATTTATTTATTTTCATTTGAGAGAGAGACAGAGCAATAAAGAGCACATAAGCAGAGGCAGAGACAAAGGGAGAGGGAGAAGCAGACTCCTTCTACTGGGAGCCTGATGCGGGAAGCCTGACGTGGGACTTGATCCCAAGACCTGGGATCATGACCTGAGCCAAAGTCAGAAGCATAACCATCGGACCCAGCCAGGTGCCCTGGGAAGGAAATTTTTTAAAAAGGAAAGGAAAGAAAAGAGAAGGCAAGAAAAAAAAAAAGGAGTGGCAAAGATAGAAAAATGGTGATTTATAAAATATAGCTATACTGTGTTTTTCTTTGTTGGCTACCCAGAAGAGCTAAGAGAACCAAGAGCTGTCAAAGTCTACTCTGCATATAGACATGTCAACTTGATTCTAGAAGTTTGTTGACCCAGAAGACTTACCCACAACTTTAATTTTGATGCTTGCATGTGCTTCCCCAGCTTCATTTTTCAGATTTATGTGGTAAACACCAGAGTCATCTCTTTCAGCAACATCTATGACCAGAGTGCTGCTGTCAGGGTAAGATTCTGCTCTTATCCGGCCACTGCCCTCCATAATAGCCTAAGAAGGAGAGAAACAAAATATGGCATGACCTATATGACAAGGACTACTCCAGAATGCCTTAGACTTAAGTTGGATGTGGTGCTAATGCCTAAAATACATGTGCTTAGTGTGATCCTCCACCAAGTCTAAGGACAAAGGTATTAACATTCCATATTACACAGCAAGAAGCTGTGGGATTTGTCTCAAAAGCCACTAACCATGAACTCACCAAAGAAAAATTTGGAGGACAAAAATATGACTGTAGAACTGTTATTTTAGGAGAGGAATCTCTTTGGACGTGAAATTAGAACATTTAAATTCATATCAGGAATTATCATGATTTGCTTATTTCCTTATAGGTCTTGAAAATTTAGAAATACCGAAAAGGGTTGAAGAAGACCACAATGCCTATTTTCCATACAAGTTGTTGAGTATTGATTTTTCACTTCTAACTGGACATGAAAGAATGAACATCTAATTCCTTAAGTAAAGACAGGGTAGGTTGGGCCTTCCATTATATTTTCTTTCTTTTTTTTCTCCTCCTCCTCCTTCTTCTCCCCCTTTTCTTCTCCTTCACTTCTTTCCTTCTTTCTTTCTTAAACCAGAAATTTAAAACAGCATTCCAATTTTCTGATTCCTAGGTCATCTTCCTACATGACAATGAATAGCCAGTATACAAAGAGAAAACACAGAGAAGGTCAAGGTAATTTAGAAACTGGGTAATTTTCTAAAAACGATTAAATTAACTCTTTACTCTTTTGGGTTTGGATTAGGACTCACACGTCTTCAATAACAAAATACTGTGACAACAATGAAAATACCTGCAATAGCTCACAGTTTTCATAATTTTTCTGTTTTATAATTGAAAGAAGATGTGGTATATCTATACAATGGAATACTATGCAGCCATCAAAAGAAATGCAATCTTGTCATTTGCAACGATGTGGATGGAACTAGATGGTATTATGCTGAGCAAAATAAGTCAATCTGAGAAAGACAATGATCACATGCTCTCCCTGATATGAGGAATTTGAGAGGAAAAGTGGGAGGCTTGGTGGGTAGGGAAGGAAAAAATGAAACAAGATGGGATGAGGAGGGAGACAAAACACAAGAGACTCTTAATCTCACAAAACAAACTGAGGGTTGCCAGGGGCAGGAGGGTATGGAGAGGGTGGTTGGGTTATGGACATTGGGGAGGGTATGTGCTATGGTGAGTGCTGTGAAGTGTGTAAGCCTGACAATTCACAGACCTGTACCCCTGGGGCTAATAATACATTATATGTTAATAAAAAAATTAAAAAAAAGAAAGTTTCCTCACATTAGCTAAATTCTAATTTTAAGATTATAGAAGATGCTCTGCTTTCTTTTTAACGTGAAAAGAAAAATACTTATTTAGGCTGGTGTTACATTTTCTCCTTTAGTTTTCTACATTTTGTTTGCTTGTCTATTGTGCTATCATTTACATAGAGTACAATTCACACACTTTTTAAACATAGAGTTCTATGAATTTTTATAAATTTGTGTGATTGTGCAACCACCACCACAATCAAGATACACATCATGTCTATGATCCCCAGTGGTATACCCATGATCCTTCACAGTCAACTCACTCACTCCACATTGGTCCCTGGCAACCTCCATCTGTTATTTGTCTTTCTAGTTTTCCTTTTTCTGGAATGTCATATAAAGGACTGAAACCATATGCAGTCTTTTGGATCTGTCATCTTTCACTTAGCATGATGCTCTTTAGATTCATCCATGTTACTACATGTAGTACCTTCCTTTTAGTACCTTTAGTACCTTCCTTTTCACTGTTGAGTAGAATCCGGGTATATTCCATGTGCAGTTGGTGTATGCATGTACAAACTATATGTTTGTACAACTGGACTTTTCGGTTGACTCCAACTTTTGACAATTATAAATAAAGCTGTTATAAACATTCATCTACAAGTTTTTGTACAGACACATGTCTTCATTTCTCTAGGATAAATATGTAGGAATTTTGTTGTGGAGTTGTATGGCAAGTGCATGTTTACCTTTATAAAAACTACCAAACTGTTTTCCAAAGTGGGTGTACTAGTTTGACTTTCCACCAGTGATGTATGAGTCTTTAGTTGTTACATATCCTTTATAAGGATTTGGTATTGTTAGTTTTTAGAATTATTTTTGTTGCTATTCAGCTTTTTTCATTCAGCATAATTATTCATCTAAGTTGTTGTATACATCAATAATTCATTCCTTTTTATTGCTAGTAGTATTCCATTGTGTGAATATCCTGTAATTTGTTTATCCATTCATCTACTGATGGACATTTGTGTTGTCTGCAGTTTCTGGATATTATAAATAAGGCTACTGGGGCCCCTGGTTGGCGTAGTTGGTTAAGGATCTGCCTTTGGCTCAGGTCATGATCCTGGTCCTGGGATCCAGCCTTCTTCCTTTCCCCTCTTCTTCCTTTTCCCCTCTCCCTCTGCTGCTCCCCCTGCTTGTGCTCACTTGCTCCCTCTCTCTCTCTCTGTCAAATAAATAAATAAAATCTTTTAAAAAATTATAAATAAGGCTACTATGACCATTTGTGACAGGTTACATTGAATTTTCTACATCTATGATTATGTCATATATAATAACAATAAGCACAGTTTTATTTTTTCCTTTCCAATATGAGTATCTGTTATTTCTTTTTCTTGCCTGATTGCCCTGGCTAGAACTTCTGTTACAATTTTTGAATAGAAGTAGTGAGATGGGGGGCACCTGGGTAGCTCAGTTGATTAAGCAGCTGCCTTCAGTTTGGGTCATGATCTCAGGGTCCTGGGATTGAGCCCCACCCCCCATGTCTCCCTATCCCTTGTGTTCTCTTGCATGTGTTCTCTCTCTAAAATAAAATCTTAAATAAAAAAAGTTGTGAGGATGGACATCTCTCTTTTGCTGCTGATCTGAGGGGAGAAATATTCAATCTTTCACTATTAAGTAAAATGATCATTGTAGGATTTTCACAGATTTCTTTTTTATCATGTTGAGGAAGTTCCTTTTACTTGCTAGTTTGCTGAGAGATATTTATTAGGAATGGATTTGGGGTTTTGTCAAATGTTTTTCTTTATCTATGAGATGACCATGCTTACTTTTTTTTTTGCTGGTTTGTTAATATGGTGAATTATATTAATTGATTTTCTTTTTTAAAAAAATATTTTATTTATTTGTCAGAGAGAGAGCATGAGTACAAGCAGGGGGAATGGCAGGCAGAGGGAGAAGGAGGTTCCCTGCTGAGCAAGGAGCCCAATGCAGGACTTGATCCTAGGACCCTGGATCATGACTTGAGCTGAAAGCAGATGCTTAACAAACTGAGCCACCCAAACTTCCCTATATTAATTGATTTTCAAATGTGAAACCAATCTTTGCATTCCTGGGATAAAACCCAGTTGGTCATAATGTATTATTCCTTTTATATATTGTTGGATTTGATTTGCTAAATTCTATTTAGAATTTTTCATCTATGTTCATGAGTGATATTGGTTTATAGTCTCTTCTAATGCCTTTTCCTGGTTTTGCTATAAGGGAATAACTGGGCTTCAAAAATGAGTTGGGAAATACTCCTATTCTCTTTTCAATTTTCTGGAAGAGTTTATGTAGAATTGGTGTTATTTTTTTCTTAAATCTTTGATAGAATTCTCCAATAAAGCCAACTAGGCCTGGAATTTTCCTTCTGAAAGGTTTTGTCTACAAACTTCATGTCTTTAATTGATATGGGGCTATTTAATACTAATTTAGTAGCATTCTGAAAATTATGATTAGTGGTATGCTCATAAACATTTTCTAATTTCCTTTGTGGTTCTTTTTTCTGATCCATGATTTATTCCAAAAAATGTTAGTTTCCAAATATTAGAAAATTTTCCACATGTTATTGCTATTGATTTCTAATTAACCCCATTGTGATCAAAGAACATACTTTGCATGACTTAAATACTTTTACATTTATTGAGACTTATTTATGATCTATCTTGGAAATTTTCCATATGTAATTTTACTTATTTATTTATATTTTTAAGAGATTTTGTTTATTTATTTGACACAGAGAGAGAGAGAGAGCACAAGCAGGGAGAGAAGCAGGCAGAGGGAGAAGCAGACTCCCTGCTGAGCAGGGAGTGCCCAATGTGACGCTCGATCCCAGGACCCCAGGATCACCACCCCAGCCAAAAGCAGATGCTTAACGGACTGAGCCACCCAGGCGCCCACCATATGTAATTTTAAAATAATGCCCATTCTGCATGTGTCAGTGGAGTGTTCTATAAATGCTAATTAGATCAAGATGATTGCCACTATTTTTCAAACCCAGAGTAGCCTTACTGGTGGTCTGTCTACTTCTATCAACTACTTAGAGAAGAATATTGAAATCTCTAATTTATTTATTTTTCTTTGCAATTCTATTACCTTGTTATTTGTTTTCAACTTGTCTCATCTGTACTTTATGCCTCTTTTCTGCCTTTTTAAAGATTAAATATTTTTTGTGATTTTCATATTATGTCCTTTGTTGTCTTATTAACTATAACTTTTTATTATTTTAGTGGTTCCTTTAAGGCTTACAGTATACATGTTTTTCAGTCTACCTTCAAGTGATATTAAAATAGCATACCTCCCTTTCGACTCTCCTAATTCTTACCTTCCATTTCTCCCCTCTTGACCTTATGTTTCTATTGTCATAATTTTTACTTACATTTATGTTACAAACACTACAGCGTATGGTTATTATTTTTAATGAGTCAATAATCTTTTTAAGAGATTTAAATAATAAGAAAAGACTCTTATGTTTATCCATGTAGTTATCATTTCTGATGTTCTTTGTTCCTCTGTGAAATTGTTTCCATCTGGCATCATTTTCCTTCTGACTTAAGGACTTTTTTTTTTTAAGATTTTATTTATTTATTTGACAGACAGAGATCACAAGTAGGCAGAGACCGCAGGCAGAGAAAGAGGAGGAAGCAGGCTCCCCGCTGAGCAGAGAGCCTGATGCAGGGGCTCATCCCAGGACCCTGGGATCATGACCTGAGCCAAAGGCAGAGGCTTTAACCCACTGAGCCACCCAGGCACCCCTTAAGGACTTCTTTTAGCATTCCTTGTAGTGCAGGTCTTCCAGTGATGATTTCTTTCAGCTTTTATATATCTGAAAACAATTTTATTTTGCCTTCATTTCTGAAAATTATTTTTTTACTCAGTATAGAACTCTAGACTGATAGGTTTTTTTAGAATTTGTAGAACTTTTTAGAATTCAGGGTGCCTAGGTGGCTTAGTCCTTAAGCATCTGCCTTTGGCTCAGGTCATGATCCCAGGATCCTGGGATCGAGTACCACATCAGGCTCCCTGCTAAGCAGGAAGCTTGCTTCTCCTTCTCCCCTTCACTGTGTTTCTTTCTGTAATATAAATAAATAAAAATCTTTTTTTTAAAAAAAGGAATTTTTTAGCATTCATACAAATATAGGTTGATAGTTTTTTCCTTAAAGATGTTGCTCCACTGGGACGCCTGGGTGGCTCAGTTGGTTAAGCAGCTGCCTTCGGCTCAGGTCATGATCCCAGCGTCCCGGGATCAAGTCCCACATCGGGCTCCTTGCTCGGCAGGGAGCCTGCTTCTTCCTCTGCCTCTGCCTGCCACTCTGTCTGCCTGTGCTCACTCTCTCTCTCTCTGACAAATAAATAGATTTTTTAAAAATTTAAAAAAAAAGATGTTGCTCCACTGTTTTCTCACTTGCCTTGCTTCTAGAGAGATCTGCTGTCATTGTTGTCTTTGTTTCTATACATTTAATGTGCCTTTTTTCTCTGGCTACTTAAGTCTTTTTTTCTTAATCACAGATTTTGAGCAATTTGATTATTTTTTTAAAGTTATTTTCTTTTTTTTTAAAGATTTTATTTATTTATTTGCCAGACAGAGATCACAAGTAGGCAGAGAGGTAGACAGAGAGAGAGAGGAGGAAGCAGGCTCCCTGCTGAGCAGAGAGACCGATGTGGGGCTCGATCCCAGGACCCTGGGATCATGACCTGAGCCGAAGGCAGAGGCTTTAACCCACTGAGCCACCCAGGCACCCCAGCAATTTGATTATAAAGGGTCTTGATGTGGTTTTATTAATGTTCCTTGTACTTAGGTTTTAATGAGATTCCTGTACCTGAAATTTTAGTTTTTATCAAATTTGGAAAAATTTTTATCCTTATTTCTTTACATATTCTTCTGTTCTCTTTGGGGACTCCAAATATACATATATTTCTCTGCTTGAGGTTGTCCCAAAGCTCAGTGATGTTCTTTTCTTTTTCCACTAGAAAACAGAAACTCATTTTTTTGATTAATAAATTATTCTTTTTAAAATTTTTTATTGTTTTAAAAAACTTTATTTATTTATTTGAGATAGAGAGAGAAAGCATGAGAGAGAGAGAGAGAAAGCAAGCAGGGTGGAGAGACAGAGGGAGAGGGAGAAGCAGACTCCCCAATGAGCAGAGAGCCCCGCATGGGGCTTGATCCCAGGACTCCTGGATCATGACCTGAGCTGAAAGGGGATGCTGAACCAAATGAGCCACCCAGGCACCCCTTCTTCTTCTTCCTGTTCTTCTGGGTTTTTTTGTTTGTTTGTTTGTTTTTAAAGAAAGAGAGAGTGGGGTTGAATGATGATTTTATTTGCATGAAAATTAGTCATCTTCCTTAATCAAAGGAATTATATCTCTCCTGAACCCCTGTGTGTATATTTGCTTTCTTCTTTCATCTGACTAATTGAAAATGGGAAGTGGGATCATCAGTGTGTGTGTGTGTGTGTGTGTGTGTAAGCAAAACAAACCTTATCTGCTCGGCTCCAAATGGCTTTGGGAGGTGGCTCTCCAGTGACAGGAATCTCAAGACGAAGCTTGCTTCCTGCAATTACTGTGACTGTATTGTCAGCATCAAGACCATCCAGGATGATCTTAGGAGGATCTAGAATATTAAACATAGCCTTTGTTATCAGACAATCATTTCTGTGTGAATATCTGGGCTAGTACTTTCCTAGTGGTAAATACTGGTAGTAACCAATATTTTATCTGGCTAAAAAGAATATAAGAGGAGTCAAAGTAGTAGGTGCCGGGGACCTTGCAAAACAACTTCACTCTAAGACTTCGTAAAAATCAACTATTACGATTAATGACATACCAATTCATGCATTTTTTCTTTAAATATCACAGTTTTGTATGTGTTACATTTCCAAGGTAAGCAAACAACAACAAAACATGAATATAAAACTCTGCAACGATTCATCTACTCACCAATAACATGAACTTTGGCAGGCAAAGTAATAGAGTAGGCATCTGGTGTAAATACATATTCACCTTCATCCTCAATGAGAGCATTGGCTATCACTAGCTTGTGGATTCTAAGGAAACAAGAAAAACATTTCTAAGAATTTACAAAGATTTAAATGGTTTACTGCCCAACTGAAGAGATACCTGGCCTTCATCTGATTAACTTGTTTAGTGCTAGCTGGAGAGAAAGATCAGGAAATTGAGAGAGAGAATATGAATGTGAAGGCTTAATTATTCTATTATTGACCTACACTGAATATTCATTTTGGAGTATATGAAATTATCTGTACAAATACAACCTGCTTATCATGCATGCAAGAGTCTGTTATTCCTTTCTCATCATATAGCTTTTAAAAAAGACTGAAATATAACATCTCACCAGTGCCACACTTTAAGATTTAAGAACTTACCAAGAATAATCTTGACCTTGACTTTTTATCCCAAATCTAAAAGCAGTAGTTCTTAACTCTCTGGG
>PISX010003189.1:0-37830 GCA_004024625.1 Mellivora capensis | reverse complement strand
GTGTGAGGAAAAGAGATGTCAGCTTGGCATTCACATGTTTGTGACTAGACCATCAGACACCTCTCAAGAATAAAACTTCAAAAAGTTTTGAAGCTTTGAAATAGTGGGAATGGCTGAGTTATGTAAACAAGCAAAAACAAAACACTTCTGTATTTCTTTGGGTCTAATTGTTCAACCAGTGTACAGGGAGGTTTAGAAACAAAGGGCAGATTTAAAAAAAAAAAAGAGGTGGTTAGGGCGCCTGGGTGGCTCAGTGGGTTAAAGCCTCTGCTTTCTGCTCGGGTCATGATCTCAGGGTCCTGGGATCGAGTCCGGCGTCGGGCTCTCTGCTCAGCAGGGAGCCTGCTTCCTCCTCTCTCTCTGCCTACCTCTCTGTCTGCTTGTGATCTCTCTCTGCCAAATAAATAAATAAAATCTTTTTTTAAAAAAAGAGGTGGATAAATTAAATTAAATAGATAAATTCTATTTGGACACCCAGGTTGGGCACCTAAATAAATTCTATTTGGACCTTAACAAACAATAAACAATAATAGGACTTATATGTTACCTTTTTGTGTCACAAAACGTATAACTGACAATGACCAAGTACAGGAAATTCTGAAGAGCTTATGATCAATTTAAAATGCTTTCTTTTTTTTTAAATTTAAATCGCAACATTTGAAAGTTTTTAAAGAGATATTTTAAAGCCACAACAAAATGCAGTCACTTCAGATCTTTATGCAGAGGAGCATAGCTATTTTACAAAATAAAATCTGATTACTGCATTTGGTGTGAGAAGTGAATTCCCCACTCCCCAGTAAACGAGTAGAAGAATACGATGGTAAAACAAAGGAACATAGAACCAACTCTGCCTAAGTAAGAATCAAGAATTTGAGAAGGAGGGAGATGTGGAGGCTGGAGAAAGGGGCCACTAAGAAATTCCCAGTGACAGCGAACGTATTTGATGTTCCATAACGTGTTGTATGTGGTACTTGTAAATCTCCATTACCTTAAACTTTCACTAGCTGTCGGCTACCGTCCTAGCTACTGATGTGCAGAGCGGGGAACTACTTCACCTGAAGTCACAGGTAACGAAGAGAGGGGTAACGACTGCAAATGCCACGCCACCCTTTCCCACCCCAAACCCAGCCAGAGACCAGAAGATCTGCTGCGTGAGGGAGGCGGTCCCCGCAGCCACACCCCCCAGAGGCCTCACCTGCGCTCTTCTTCTCCACCCTGCGCATGCGCTTGAGCCGCTTGAGCATGCCACGCAGGTCGGTGATCCCGTACTGGAAGGCGATCTTCTCGTACTCGTTGGGGTTCGCGTTCTTCAGCAGCTCCCACACGTCTACCTCGGGTTCTTCCTCCTGCGGCTTCACCTCCCTAGCCGGGGAAAACCATTCCCTAGTTTAGTAGCCGCCCACCTGCCCTTAAGGACAATAAAGGTCGGAGTATGGTACCCATTTCTCGGTTCAGGGTTAAAAACCCTGTTTTTTTGTTTTTTGTTTTTTGTTTTTTTTTAAAGCCTGAGCACGTAGAACCCGCAGTCTCAAGGAAGCTTCCAGGCAGTTAAAGATCAGATGTATGCACTTATATTAGCACCCTCGTTTTCCTGCTTAAAAACAGAATATTAGGAAGAGAGAAAGAAAATATTCTGAATATGTTTTTATTTATTTTCACTTGAAAGCGTAAGGAGAAGGTGAGATTTTGAGGAATTTAAGATCAGTTGTCACCTAGGATTATGGGTACTGAAAGAATTTCGAAAAGTGGATCGAGAATGAGAAGATTTAAACATTGGTTTATGAAAGAAAAATGATCTCTTTCTACCTTCATTATTGTACGCATTCTAGCTATATATGAAGACAGTATAAATAAGTATTTAAAATCCTAGGAATTTGCAAATAGCAGTTTTCCTATCGTATTAGTAAATGTGCACACTAATCATATTTTGCTGTTTTTTATGCAAAAAAAATTTGAAACTTCCAGAAGGCTTTGTTTTGTTTTAAATATGATTTTTGTGGCTATATTGGCTTTTTAACAAAATTTTTTCTAACTTGGCAGGGGAAAAGGAAAATGAAGCAAAAAATTCTTTCATATTTCATCTTAAAGTACTGTCTTGAACTTTTTTGAAAGCAGGTTGAGTATGAATTATAAAAATATAAATGTTAAACTGTAAAGCAAATGGATAGGTTCCAATGAACAAAGGGAAGGTAACTTGTTAGGTAATTATCAAAGTTATGACCCAAATTTTTATCACTGATTAAAGAATATACAGAGAATATAAAGAACATACATGAGTAAGAAAATATAAGATTTAAAATACACTTGTCTGCCCTTATTTTAAAACCAATTAAATGGAAGAAAAACTCAAGAATAAACACTCTTTAGGGAAAGGGCCCTAGTGTAAATGCAAAATGTAATGTAAATTGATTTCCTTTGCTGGCTAAATAGTCCTGATTTTTTTTTTTTTTTTTTTTTTGAGATTTAGTTGACTGTTTCTATCAGGTTAATTTGGAAATACTATAGTGAGTACTTATTGTGAATAATGCTGGTTTGGATATGGTTTTCCAGGAAAACTGGTCAACAGATCTTAAACACCAGTGTGAAAACAGATTCATGCTATCATGTTAGCAAATGATGGGTTACATATGCTTGCATTGTTACACTAATTACACCTGTTTTTGCATTTTTTTAAAGAAAATACCAGATTGTAATCGTAGGGAAGGGGAGGAGAATGTAAATATTAACAGAGAATTTAAGGTTGAGTTAGGCAAGGGTGACTTTTGAATATCTAATTTACATTGTCATGTAAGTCTTTTTGCCCAGTGGAGGATGATGCTGACCAAATCTCCTGGAAAAATGGAAGGAAGTGAGAGGGCATTGGTCCATCAGTAACCTTTATGAGAAGGACTAGGCAACACCATTAGGAAAATGTAACTCTTAAAAAACTAAAGACACGGGGCACCTGGATGTCTTAGGTAGACATGGACATGACTCAGTAGAGCATGGGACTCTTAATCTCAGGGTCATGAGTTTGAGCCCCACACTGGGTATGGAGCCCACTTAAAAATAAATAAATAAATAAATAAATAAATTTTAAAAACTCAAGAGACAAGTATTATCTTCATATGTTAATGAAATCATAAATACACCCTCTATTAACACAGGTAAATTGAAAAGCTTAAGAAAATTGTCCTGAAGTTGGAATATTGGTAATAACTTGCCAAATCTAATAGGTCTATTGCCTGAAAGCAGTCTAAATTTTAAATACATCCTTTAAATATTTTGTAGGAAGTTTTGGAGAATTCCGATTAAAATGTGTCTGTATGTATCTATATATTGTCTCTGTAGATGTTTCTTCAACCACTTTATTAATGCTCTATTTTTGTCATAGTCCAGCCTAAATATAGTCCCCAAACTATGAAACTATGCCATATTGCATTGTGTTAAATTTGTATTTCAACCAAGAATTAAGTATACATTTCAGCCATCCTCCTAACCCTGGTGAAAGGATTCAAAGATACCAAACTAGATTAAAATAGATATCAAGCAGCACAGGTCAAACACTGAGGCATACCTAGGTCCATGAGGTGAATATTTATATAAGAGAAGCCAATACAAAGATCATCATTTTCAGTGTGATTTCTTAAGTTGGTTTTGTTGACAGATTCATAAAACTGATCATCCGCACAATTTTTTTTCATGAAAACACCAAAATTTACCTCACTCTACCATGTTCTTAATCTTATCAAACTTGGTATACACATACCAGTGACTTCTTGCCTATTCCTTCTTTTTCTATCCATTACTTAATTCAATTCCAAATTGCAAGAAGTATTCATTATTTCTTACTAGAAAATGAGGTTACCTTAACTCATCCAGAACATATCTTTACTTACCACGGTGGCTGCACATGGCCCTATCTGCATGGTTATGTTAAATTACAGTAGGAAGAAAAACTCAAATTCTATAGGCACCACTGATGCCTTTTCAAGCATTTGGATAAACTGTATAACATTTGCAGTACTTACATCTACATCAAAATTTCTCTAACTTAATGGTCCTAGTAAAGTACAAAGCAATTGTTTGTACAAAGCAATTTACAAAAAAATTATAGAAATTTTATATAGAATAAAAATTTCAAACATATATATATATTTGACATATATATACACACATATATATGTATGTGTATGTGTATATATGTATATATATATCAAATCCCATAACGAGATACTGCCTAATAGATTGAATCTGATTTAGTTCATGTCTATTTGAAATACTCTGGCTTTGTTCAGGTCAGGGAGATCTTTTGTTGTAGAGAGATGTTGGTTGTAAAGATCTTTATTCTGATAGGGATTTTGACACACACCCTTGGAGGAGTAGAAATGGTGTCATTACCACAATGAAAACACATGCAATCACAAATTAGTAGGGAAACACAATGATTTCTAAAGTTATATTGGTAGATTAGTATATCATATTAAATGAGTATAGTCTCTTGCTAACAACAATTTAATTATGAGTCAAAATCATAATTAGGGGATGTAAAGAAAATGAGAACTGGAGACCTGTTGGCTGCCTTTTTTTTTTTTTTGCTCATTTTTTTTCTTTATTCATTTTGATCATGCATTAGATTTCTTTTACTCTGCAAACTACTGCAGTAGTTTGGTCTTTTTCTTTTGTTTTTCCTCCTTAATCAGAGCATGGGATTTAATAATCGATTATGTCACATCTTGATTGATTCATGTGTGTGTGTGCATGCTTGTGCCTGTGTGTATTACTTTTTGTGAGTATAGGGTCTTTAAGGGAAAAGGGCACATTTTGGTGGGAGTGAATATTTGACACATGCTATGAGCCAGCCTCTTACATAATTGATCAACTAGTCACATAATTACACATAAATCACATAACTGATTTAACTAGATTTTGTTCTCCACATTTATAGGTGTGGAAATAGTCTCAGAGAGGACGTGTAATTTGACCAAAGTCATGTAGTTAGTAACTAGGAGAGTTGAGACCCACATCCATGTTTTTATCGCTACCTTTTTCTTCCCACAAATGCGTATCCAACCCTTTCTGTGTGCCAGACACTGGAAGGCACTGGCACATACAAGGCACAAAGAAAGCATTTAGCATTTTCCTGACTGAGTAAATGATAGCAGGAGGAAAAAATGTTCTCTTCTCAAAGTCTCAATTTGTATTATAAACCGAATCACCCAACTTCCAAGGGATATTCAGAGTGGTATTTCTTATGTTGAGTCACAGGAAATGAGCTAACTTAGAGGGAAACTTGGATTTAGGTCCCTGCCCTGTTTCTAAAGCGCTGTGTGACTGAGGGTAAGTCACCTGACATCTCTGGTCTTTGGTTCCTCACCTGTAGAATGAGGAAGGGTAAGGTTCAAGGTTCACGGAGGGCCACTTCCTATACTATTGTTTTAAATAAATTGGGGGGAATTAATAAATATTATTTAGACTAATGATTATTTGAAGTATCTAAAGAGGGAAAGATGTATTTTATACTGCCAAGGTCTCTTGATTGGCTAATATCCATTGGTAATTAATAAATTGCACCTGTTAATATTTCTGTTTTCAACCGAATTTCCCATTCATAGGGACTTGGATAAAGCCATCCAATTAAACTGAGAATGATTAAGCCGTCCAAACTGAGATGGATATAGCCATCCAACTAAACTAAATAAAGTCCAGTTTATTACTATTTGTGATTTGTTGTGAAGCATATATACTTAGGTTTCTCTAGTAACCATAGAAAGCACTAAAAGTAGCAAAAAGTGAACCTGAAAAGCTAAATGAAAACGAATATCAATGTTATATATTATTAATTTAGAATCATAGTTTTATTATTTATGGACAAATTTCATATTTAAATAAAATCCCAGCAAAAATCAAGTTCTTTTTGTTGCACTACAGTAAATACCTGGATATGTATAGCTTTACATATAACACATATATATGATTATATATATATATATGATTAGATTATATATGCATATATGGGCAGAAATCCTGTGAGATGGTTATGTACTGAATATCCACAATTAGATCTATAAATTTTATTGTAAGAGAACAATGTTAAGGGAGTGTGAGTGATAATACTAAATATTTATTTCCATTTTACTCCTGTATTTTATCTCTTCTAAAATGCATATCTTTTGACATTTTAAACATCTTAAATAAGGATGTATCTTATAATCAATAGTGTGTCATAATAAACTCTTTGGGGCAATTTTTTCATTGCTTAGTAATTTATGAAATACAGGTATATATTAAAATGAATTGTGTCTTGGATTTGATGGAATACAGTTAATCATAAATACTATTTTAAAGTAGATCTGATATATATATATATACACATATATACATCATATATGTGTATATATATAAAATATGTGCGCACACATACACATATATACACCTGCAGAGACTTTTACCAAAATTGTGAAATTGATTTTTTGGTAAAATATCAAAGGCAGGAGAATAGAGGTTTTATTTATTTGATCATGACAAGGAATCATGATGGAAATGATAGAAATCATCAAAGAAATCAGAGACTTCTAGGTATTTAGGTCTTCTGCTTCAGTTTTCAGATCTCCTCATCCCCAACTAAGAAAGATTTAAAAAGATTTAAATAGAAGGTTAAAAAGCATCAGCCAAAATCTTTAGCAGATTAGTATACACTGATTTCTCTGTCTCTTTCTTAGTTGACTCTGTGTTATATTCCATAAGCGAAACACATTTTAGGAAATGAGAAATTCTTTGAAAAACATCCACTTTAAACTTGACTTCTCTGAGTGGGTGTCTAAAAGATTTCCAGGCCACAGCACCTCACTCCATCGTTCGGTTCTCACCTACGTTTCAGGAGACCACTAAAGTCAAGTTCCCCTGCATCGTCTTGACCTTCTCCACTGTCATTAACAAAAGAAAAGCAAATCTGGGTTTAATACGAAGACATATACACACAGTTTCCCCCAAACACTCTACATATAACGTATATGCCATTTCATACCGGCACACAAGTCATGGGACTAAATCAACACAAACTCTTTCTTTTCACACAAGTGACATTTTAAGTTTTGGAGTATGTACTTGTGGAAAAGTAAACATGAGAAGCTTGTGTTACTCTACGATTGAAGAAGATATATATTTATAGATTGCATATATGAAACTGCTTGGATTTGTGTTAAAGCAGAGTAACACAAATGCACTTAAGCCAAGCAACACAAAGTACTTTGTTTTTCCAAGTTGGGGTTTCTAGAAACATACCTATGTAAAAAGCAAAGGACTTCTGCTGATCTCTGTTATTCAGGTCAGAGATTGGCTTGGAGGACGAAGTATACCAGTGTCAAATATATAAGTACAAAACTTATATTCAAAGGTAACTTCTTTGTGTCCATCAATAGTTGAATCAGATAACGTGATACCAACATAACATAAAAATGTAGCTAGTGCAGAGCTTTTCACGAGATGCATTCCTTTTTGTTTTAAAGGGATATCATTATAAGCTTTTCACTCTTTTGTTAATATTTATACTTTTTAAAATGTATTTTTCAAAAATTTGTTTTTGAATTATTGATGAACCCTTTACTAGGAGTACTTTCCTACTGAGAAATGCATCTTAAATTAGGCATGCATTGACCTTCATGATTTCATATAAACTCTAAATAGAAGCTATGGAGCTGACATCTAAATGGCACTATGTATTTACTTACATGTTTAATTTTTTAATGAAGATTTTGTTTCCTGCTCTTTACAAATATTAGTTATGGTTTCTAAGAAAAGAGTCTGCGGGTTTAAAAACAGTGTGTATAACACGTAAGTTATAAGAATTAAAGTCAAATAATGTGTTTTCAAAATTTCTTTAATAGTATGTATTTAGAGAAGACTTTTTGAAATAAACCCATTTCTATTCTCTTAAAGCACAAAACTCAGTAGACTACATGTCCTTCTCTTAGAATATGCTCGTACATTGGATGAGCATACTTTTGGACCCTTTGCATTTGTTGAACATGGGGTGAAGGGAAAGTGGAAGGAAAGTAATAGGAATTAGGATATGACTTAAAAAATACCAATTGATTGATCAGGTAATATTAAATATATTTTTAAGCAATTAAAATTTTCATTTATTCATAATTTAGGAGAGAAATATGTCTTTATTAACACATTAAACCATTGCTTTATAATAGTTTGGGATGACTTTCCTTATTCAACAAAACTAAGTAGATTCAATCTTCAGAAGAACAAAATATCTTCTCTCATTGATGAACTTATATTACAGAAAAATTAAGTGCAGAGAGTAAAATACTGTCAGGAAGAGGCTAGTTACATTTCTTATAGCCTAGAACTTTTTTTCATTTTTCTTCCTTGTCCCCAACCACCCCTAATTTTTCAACCTTGGCAACTTCCAAAAAAACCAAATAGGTATCTATATTTTATCTTTCTACAGTGTTTTTTGTTCTGTCAGACTCTGTGGTCTTTCGTTTAGCAATCCAATATTTAAATAGGGCTAACTCTAGTAAGTAACTACTTAATTGTGGTTTTCTGGACACATGATTAAATAGCTCCATAAGTAATTTCTAGATGAAAAGCAATATAAATGAAAGTTTTCTGACATTATTTAGCTGATGCTTTACTATTATATATCTTTCTTGGCCATCTGGTCGAAAATAATGCAATGGGGAAGAAGCCACATATGAAGACATAAGAGTATGTTTTTATAAGACAACTGTGAAACCCAGAAAAATGGGAGCTTCACTATGACAAGAATATTCTAAAAAATGATCAGTTTATACATTAAACCTATGGCTTTTCTAGAACACTGACCTTTGGGTATACAGTAGGTTTGACTACAGTGAAGAGATGCTCTCTGGAATACAGAGTGTGGAGGAAGGGAATGTGTGCTTTGAAAACCCTCCGCTTGCTCATTATACAGAAGCTACCTAGATTCCCCTTTTGAAGTTACCTTCTCTTGAAAGCAGATCTGATGTCAATGTTTGGAGTAGTCCCGGTAGATTCTTTGAAAGGAAAGAAAACAATAAAATAAATACCCATTAAGTAGGCAATTTTGTGCTCAGTTCCTTTCCAGGCTGTAGGGATTCTTCAGATGGAAGGAACACCAGGTGAAGGGGGGGTGGGGATGGCTCTCCTCCTGGATGGCTGAGCCACTGAGGTCTCATACCTCATCCTCCTTCACACAGAATCCATGTGGGGACTGCATGAAATACCATATCCTGTTGTCGTTCCACCTGCCTTCCCACTAGAATCACCTGAAGAACTTAAAAAAAAAATAAGCTTCTTGATCTCCTTGTTGGAGATTTTGAGTCACCAGATCAGGGATGGGCAGCAAGAAATCAATATTCTTCAAAAGCCCTTCAGGTGATTCTCAGAGATGCCAGGTTGAAAAGGCATCACTCAGCCTCAGCCAGATTCCCCCTCAATACAGAAATCTCTACAGCACCTCCATGATCACCCATCCTTTATTTCAGATTTCTTGAGATGGGCCTCTCACACCTTTCCCAGGCTATTTACAGAGCTTTAATGAAAAAGCTCATGCTAAAGAAAAGACAAAAAATTCACCTCCTCCTAATTCCTACCTTTATATTCTAATTTGTCTGAAACACTTTTGTGTGATGGCACTTCCCCTATTTATGAATTGTCTATGCCTGGCCTCCCTCACACTACATTCAGCTGACTAGGGTGTTGTTTCTGAGTGCTTTATCCTCCTGGGTATCATACTCTATAAGAGATCCAGGCTGATGTGTGGTGACCATGGCCAAAGACATTAGTCCAAACGTGGAACAATTTACATGTTGCAGAGAGTAGTGTTATTCCCTAAACCTAGGTCCTATACCACTTATAATAGCCCAGTATTAAATTACACCAGCTTTGTTTCTTGTAACTTTATCACATTTTGGATTCGCCTTAAGTTTATGATCTTTGATGCCAAGTCAACTTTCTCTTTGTGTACTTATAGAAGTGGTTTTATTCCCCCCAATCTACATGTACACCTTTACATTTACTCCTGTTAAACTCACTCTGGACAGTATACAGCACGTATGGATGGATAACTTCCCCATCTGACATTAGTCCTTATAAGAGAAATCTTCCCTTCCACCCAGATATCCGGACATCCTTGTACCATATAAAATTTTCCCCAAACTTGGGTGGGAATAAGTGGACCCAATGAAACAGGCATGTTCAGTAGAAGAAAAAATGGCTCCAGTCCTTGTCTAGGAGATTGAAGGAGTATAGGTAGCATGAAGAAGAGATACTTAGCAGTGAAATCCCTGAAATTCCACTTTAAAATTGCTTCATAACAATTTAACTCAGCAGGCTTCCTGAGGCTACCACAATCAGAAACACACACAGTTTGAAAGAAAACTTTATTTTCAAAATCTCATAGTATTAAATGACTTTCTTCTCTTCTATCCCCTCACACACCATGAAAAAAACCCACATCTATCCAGACAAGAAGACTCTCTTACCGTGTACTTCAAGATCGAATGTGCAGCTGTCAAACTTATCCTTATAGCTGACCTCACACCTGTAGTTTCCTGCATAGTTCTCTTTGGCCTTGATGATCTGCATCTCGAATGTGTATATCTGCAGTGAAATGCATCAGGCACATTTCAGACCCACCTTGTCAACAGAAAGAAGCTGTCACATTTTGATGATTTACGAAATTCCTCAGCATTGGCTTAAAGCTGTGTCTGTTTCTGGGCATTCCAGCCCAGTGTTCTCAACACAGGATGGGTCAGTGTGATTCCCAGTCCCAGGGCACAACAGGGCACCATGCTTGAGTGCAGACACCAGGAATGATAACTCTAGAGAAATTTTCTGGAACTGAAATCTCTCAAAGCTGAACCTGAAAATGACCTTCTCTCCACATGGAAGGAACGACCTAGCCAAGCCCCTGTGCCAGGAGTTAAGAGCCATACCCGAGTTTGCCTTTCGAAGGTTTCCTTCAGCTGGAGGTGCTTCCCAGCTTTGCTGGCCAGGTCCATCCATTTCCCTTTGAACCATTTAATGGTGGGTTTTCTAAGAAGATCTTCAGCCTTGACTTTAGCTATAAAGGTGATATTTTCACCTAGAAAAAGCATAAGTGATTCAGACTGTGGCTTAAAAATTGCTATTTGTTTTGGGAAGGAGTTATAGAGGATTGCACTGTATAGACTATGTATGACTGGTGCCCCTGGAGTTGTGCCCTGAATTTTTTATGCATGCTCTAGGAGTCCTTAGGATATTCCAACTGTTCTGCTTTTGAGGTTTAGGAGGAAGAAAAGGAGAAATGGGTTAATTGGTGGGAATAGTTTCTGTTTGGCTTTATCATATATACATGAAATAAAAATAGAAAGCCTCATAAATGTATGGCTTTTTTTCTATCCTTCTTATTAGGTAAGATGATGGGAAATCTAGACTTACATGACTAACTATGACTAAATGAAACTAATCTTTTTGAAATCAACCTGCCTGCCTATCTGTTTGTATTGACTGACTGGACCCTAAGGACATCAAAACTCTAGCCCAGCACTTTGGCGTCTTTCAGAAACACAAGGGAATAAATATTTCCATCTACCTGCAGTATGCTTCTGTATTATAGATCTAAAAGGAGTAATTTTAGAATATAGTCAGTTTTGTGCTCATTTGTTGTGATCACAATATATTCCTTATAAAAATTTATTTTGCAGGATACCTGGGTGGCTCAGTTGGGTAAGCATCTGCCTTTGGCTCAGGTCATGATTTCAGGGTCTGGGGATCAAGCCCCACATCAGGCTCCCTGCTCAGTGGGGAACCTGCCTCTCCTCCCTCTGCTGCTCCCTCTGCTTGTGCTCTGTGTGTGTGTGTGTGTGTGTCAGATAAATAAATAAATAATTTTTTAAAAATTTATTTCACCAAAATTCCTGGACCCCCAAGTCCTCTCTAACTTACCACCTTGTTTATTTCCTTCATGGCACTTGGCTTTTGTGATTACCTGTTTGTCTAATTTCTTGTTGTATGTTCCTCCCATTAAGACTGTGAGTTCTGAATGTTCACATGTTATACTCAGTGCTCAGCACAGTGCCTAAAACAGGTGGTGTAATCAATATTTTTGAATGAATATCTCCAAACCTGAGCCCTCTGTCCCACTAGTTTCCTCTGAGATACTACATGCTATCATGCAATGTGTACACAGGCTTGTAATCATCTTATGGAAGGAGCATGTCATAATGATAGCAAACACTGGCTCAGAACTTTAAGATATGCCGGGTGCTGTTCATTGTACTTCACAAGTAGTACCCCCATTTTACAGATGAGCTGATTGATTTGAACCCAGTTTGGCTCCAGGGGCCAGGCACTCAGCTACTATGTGCTAAAGGTTCTTGAAATGATAGTTGTCACTCTTCTTTTCAGTTTATAAAAAGTAGGATTTAGTATATAAATACAAAAGAATAGTATTCATCCATAAAAAGGAATCAGGTACCAATTCATGCTGCAGCTTTAAGGAACCTTGAAAACATTGTGCTAAGGGAAAGGAGGCAGATGCAAAACGTCGTATATTGTGTGATTCCATTTATACTAAATATACAGAATAGGGAAATCCATAGACACAAAGCAGATTAGTGGTTGGGGGGGAGGAGGGAGGGAGGAGAGGGAGAATAGGGAGTTATGGCTTAGTGGGGTACATGGTTTCTGTTTGGGGTGATGTAACTATTTGGGAACTAGAGGTGGCAGTTGTACACACTGATAACCACCCGTCGTTCGTCCACTTTAAAGGTAAAGTGCATGCAATGTGAATTTCACTTCCATTTAAAGAGAAAAGCAAGACTTAATGCTTGGCACTCACCAACTTTCACTGATCCTGTCTGAGGCTTTTCCACGAACAGAGTGGACAGCTGGGAATTGGCATTCTGCTTGTCTTGTTCCTCCCCAGCAGGTGATTCACCTAGAGACCATTCTAATGAGCAGAAAGGAAGAAAAGGATCATTTCAGGACCAAGTTCTTCTCAGGCAGACTTACCCGTGTTTGTTGTTCTCGTCAATGCTGAAGCTTTTCTTTGTCTAATAAACCTGGATAAATATAATATCATTCTCTCCATCCTTCTCCCCTACAGCCATCAGGAGAGAGTGACAGCTTCTCATTCTTATAGGGAGGCCTTTTTCATGACAGGGTAAAGAACATTTTCTATTCCTAGAAATAGGAAAACTTTTCAGGTACATTGTTACTCTGTGTTTGTTGGCAGCCATGGTTTGTTTCTCCATTCTGTCTGTCTCCTAACAGATAAACAAGGTGGGAAGTACATTGAGGCAGTACATTGTCATATTAGGTGAATGACTACAGTGTGCCACATCCATACAACAACAGAACTGGAAAAAACTAAAGGGATAAGTCAGTTTCCTAGTCAACTGGGAAGGATCAAGCAGCCAAACCTGTCCTGGTAGTCCTAGATTCCTTGCTGCTATAGGATTAGATAATTCCATTAGGGTTGTATAAATGAGGCCATAGTTGGACAATTAAGTAAGGGATCATGACCTGCAGGCACAAATTTCAAGAATACTAGATGCAAGAGAAACAGAAAAAGAAAAAAAAAATCAATTCTTTGAGGCTTTCCCCTTAAGAGAGAGAAGCTGAAAGTGAAGTTTGTTTTCATTTTCTAGGTTGCACTCCAGGTGCTTAGCTGGTATGAATCAGCATTCCACTCCAGTGAGGAGGGCAGGGGAGAGAACTGAAGACATTCCCTCTGTCTCCACGAGCTAAATGTAGAGAAGTTCAGTTTCAGCCACTTAGTAACTGGGAAAAAAAAAAAAATGCATGGGTGCCAACTCTGTTAATGTTTCTTGAAAAGAAGGAAAAATTTAGTTATTTTAGTTTTCATGTATCGATCATGCTATTCATGGAGATCATCATGAAGTGATGTGAACTTTCACAATGAAGTTATGCAATGTAGTCACATGATTATGTGGGGGGTGGGGTGGGGCATGTGTATGTCTGTGAAATTCATAGTAATAATGAATTGTGGCCACTCATATTTGTAATATGAGGGCAGGAACTTGTATTGTTTTTTTCCTTTTTATACCTACAAGTACCTGCAAAAGTGCCTGGACCATGAGGCCCACAGTAGCATTGTAGTAGGTCCTCAACATGAATTTGTTGAATGAATTGCAGTGATTGCTGACAAGATGCATTTGGAGGCTTTTATAAAATGTAATAAAGTTCTATGGAAATGTGAATTATTCTCTAACTTTAGCAGATCCCCCAAATGGAGATTTTCAGTTTCTTCATCTCTGTGCATTTGCTAAATGTTAAAAATGTCAGCTACAATGACCACAAATCTGTGGTATATGTGGTTAAGTTACTGTATTTGTGTGTGTGTCATGCAAAATTAATTATTTCTCAATAAATTAGTTTTCTTGTAAGAGGGTACATAATGAAAGATTGCTAAAAAAAAAAAAGCTACAAACTGAATAAAACAAAGATTAGAATCAAAACAGCTTCAAGAGATGAGGTCATTAGTGACTATATTAGGATGGCATCCGGACGCCTTACTCCAGGCGAGTGCTCACCTGAATCTTTTCTTTCCAGGGCCCGACTACCCATACCTGAAAGGAAAGCGTGATTTGGATGATACAAGGGCAAGAAGTGAAAATGGAGAGCTGACTTCAATCTTCTTGGATTCCCCCAAACCCCGTCTCTCCTCATGATGGGGAGAAAGAACTAGAGTCAGCTTGGGTTGAAAATCAGTAGACCTTCAACTATGAAAGCATCTATAAAAAGTGTGTGTCTTATTTAAGAAACAATAATAAAATAAAATAACTCAAATATCTAAAGAACAGGGGATAAGGGCATATAGCTGGAAATATAACAAACATTTTGTCCCTAAAATTTATATCCAAGATTTACTAATCTTATTTATTTCACAAAGAAATTCTCCTTTCATTTAAAAAAAAAAATAAAAGATCACCATTAAAACCAAAGTTTCCCTCCTGGGATGACAGGGGCAAAACTTGGTGCCCCTGTTCTGCACACTGTCTCATCAAGTTTCTCTGCTTTTTCTTTTTCTTTACTGTCAATTAACAATAATTATAATGTGGGGTAAGGTGTTGGAATTGTCCTAACCTGGAGGCAGGGCGCTAGGTGGGGAGGCTTCCTCTTCATCTGAAACAAGAAATAGGAATAAAAAGTCAAGAAGAAAAGGATTTTTTCCTGAGTATCCTGCAAAAAGAGAAAGCTGAAAAAGAAGAGAAGAAAATACAAAACGCTTTAAACTGATGAGTAAGCTTCAGAAGACTCAGTATCTAAAAGATTAAACTCAATATTTCAGATCAAAAAGAAAAATAAGTAAGTAAATGGATGAGAGAATAGAGAAATCCTGTGAAAGTGTAGATTGAGAAATGAAACTCTGTGCAAATATTTCATGTGATTGTATGTTAGGAAAAAAATTAATGTTAAAAACCAAACCTTGACAAAGTCAACAATAGAGGTGTTTTCAAGTTCTTATTTTGTAACCTAAAGTCAATATCAGACATAATACATAAACCATAGTCATTTGGACATAAACATAAAAAAGCATAAATGAATGAGAACTTAGTCTCTTCTGCCCCTGAAAACCTTGTGATTAATTCCCCTTTTATATTTAGGAGACAAAAGGCAACAGTGACTACACTAACTAAGATAAATAAATTTGTCACACTTGCTAAATTTAGCAATATTTATTTTAGGAAATTTGAGGGCATTTTCCCATGATTATATTAATGTTGGTATGCTGTATACTTTTTTAATCCTTATGAAAGCATGGTTGTAAAATTCAAAATATGCCTTATATTATTTATGTACAGAGACACTGAATATTCTCCTTTTCTAAAATGTCTGAATTTCAAAGTGTCTTTACAATTTTAGATGTTTAAATAGGCATTTGGTATTATCTGAATCTCTGCCTTCCCTTTCCCAAAGCATAAACATTAATGTTAGTATAAATAATAATAATCTTTGTACCTAAAACACTAGAATAGTTGTGAATTTCAAAGCACAAACCTATATGACTATATGAAATAGGATACAGGAAACATGCACAGAGCTGTTAATTTTAAAATGCTTTAAAAAATTCCCAATAAGAGGTAAAATAGCACATTTTTGTATAATCTATTAGAATATATGTGACTATAATCTATTAGAATTTACTAGCCTGAAATTCTTTTCTAAAACTGCCAACCAGTAATATGTATTATTACTTTTTAACAAAATAATGAATGTAATATGTAAGAAACTTAATGTCATTATCTTTGAAATGGAGGAGATTCACTGAACACTGTGGGATTTAGGATTCTCCAGAGGAAACTTTCTGGGCTCAAAGAAGCTTGAAAAATGCTAAACTAAATGAAGTTAAATGCATGTATTTTACTGTATTATATGAATGTGCACTTCCTGAAGGGTATCACAGACTTCTATGTGCTAATGGGCACTGAGATTTAGGGATAGGGACAAAAAAAGATCCGGCAGTTATCCTTTCCCAAACTTCGTTCATTTTTCAATGCTTTTTTCCTGAAACATCTGTTAATATTCCACAAAATCATGCATTTGGGGAGATAGAGGTATGTCTGAGCTATTCCAAAACACTGTTAAATAATCACAATTCTGCATAACTAAAAAATAAAATATCTTGAGATTTTTCTATATCATTTGCCATGCATTTATTTAATTCAGTATTTAGAATTTTATTCTTGCAACCTATTCAGAGACTCTTATTTACTGAAGTATGTAAAGAAACTTGATTTTAGGGATGCCTGTGTGGCTTAGTCGGTTAAGCGGTTGCCTTTGGCTCAGGTCATGATCCCAGGGTCCTGGGATCAAGTACATCGGGCTCCTTGCTCAGCAGGAAGACTGCTTCTCTCTCTCTCCCTCTGCTCTGCCACTCTGCCTGCTTGTGCTCTCTCTCTCTCTCTCTGTCAAATAAATAAATAAAGTCTTTAAAAAAAAGAATCTTGATTTTAAAGTCCTGTCAAAATTCTTGAAAATAAAGTTTTAAACCTCAAACAAATCCTAGAAAGGAGCATCTTTACTATATGTAAAGTAGAAGCTAGAACCATTTTGAGTCAAATGATCGCTTCATTTTAGGCATTTTTATGGTTGTGTGTTTGCTTTGTGCACTGTGCATGGTGAATTGAATTAATTGTCTGGAATGCAAAATGATTGAGAAAAGAGTATTAGCATACCTTCATAAAACTAAAATGAAAGGAGAATCCACTTGTTAAGTAAACATTTGATAGGTGAGTAGTTTCAAAGTCCGCTAAATGATGGAGGGGAGTGGGCAAGGAATGAGCTAGTTGGGTGATGGGCTTTAAGGAGAGCTTTTATTGTGATGGGCACTGGGTGTTAGATGGAAGTGATGAATCACTAGATCCTACTCTTGAAACCAATATTACCCTATATGTTAACTAACTAGAATTTAAATAAAAACTCAAAGCAAACCTAAAACCTTTTGGGGGGACATGTCCAATTATTTTAGACTATTACTGTATTAAAGCAGTGCTTTAAGGTATCATGTATTAAAGCAGTGCTTTAAGGCACTGGGTACTCTGGATGATCCAACATTACTTCCAAACACCAGTTACTTCTCAATTGACGATTTATCATACATACATGTTCAAATTTACTGAAGTGCTAGAAAATATAATGGACCAGAGGCAAAGTTTTTGATTCCCTTTCAAAAGTAGCTTTGGTCCTGGCATCCCATTAGATTGGAAATATAGTTAAGATGTTGGATCCTGACCTTAAATTCTTGAGAAGTTGCCTGCTTGAATTTGGTTGAATTGGATGAGAATGGAAGGTCTAATTGTTCCCATTTACTGTGAGAAAACAGGTTCTACTGCTAGCAGAGAAACTGAATATCTAACTCTTCTGGGTTGTGCCTAATTCAACAACACATATATGAAAGGCATGGCATCATACAAAGAATATTTTCAAATAAAACAAAACAAAAAATATAATATGTAAGTTATATTTTCTTTTTTTCTGTTTACAAGTGACTACCATGATGATGAAAGACATCTGTTCTTGGATCCTTAGGATATAGCATATCTAAAGACCACAGACCACAGCAGCAGACTCTCTCCCCTAGTTCATGGAAGGAAATTTACTAAAGCAAAATTTCACTTGTCTTTAAGTCATGGGAAAATAGCATTTGTAAAACCATAAAAATGATTCTTGAAATAACTGAAGTTCCCAGAGAAGAAGGCTTGGAAAGCAGAGAAGAAACTCGGTCTCATATTACAAGCCTGGGATTTTAGGGGGGCACACATGAAATCTGGAATGCAGGGTGAGAACTGAAGAGAGAGTAGAATATATAGATTCTTATGATTCTACATACTTACTTTGCCATAAAATAACTTCTACCTGTGGTTGATTTAAGTTGCCTTTCTAAATTAATTTTTAAGTCATGCAAACTTGGGACAATTGATGAGATCTTTGAAAAGACCAAAAAGCACATAAAATTAAAATATATGTGACTCTCAACAAACCTCACTTAAATGCTGATATAATACCTTGCTTGATTGTGACTAAGTTCAGAATCCGCAAGTGGAGAAATCAGTTGTGGAAAACGTTGGCTCCCATGACAAAAATAACAACACCAGCAACAACCACCATGTGTGGAAGGCAATAGCATCAACAGCTAACATGAATTCATCATGTTTGGAGGCATTGGATAAATTTATCATAGTTTCATAATGAAAAGGCACATGCCTTCACACCTTGATGCTTCTAAAATCAGAATACATATATTTGATGATTTTTTTCCTCCTCCAAATCTATTAAATCTATGTTGCAACTTATAATGGTTGTGTCCCAGAATTGAAAAGTGTGGTAATATTAGCTACAAAAAATTAATGTAATTAGAAAGCGTGGATTTGTTTATAAAAAATAAAAATTTAAAAAAAAAAGGCGTGGAGAAAGTCCATTAGATGGTTGGTTGTCTGACACCTAAAGGTAAAATTACACATAAAAAAATGTAGCATGTGAGTAAAAAGCACCAGAATAATGTTATTGCAGAAAAGGGATCTAAATGAAGAAAAAAAAGTTTAATCATTCTTTTAAGAATTTTCATATCAGGAGAAAATTTGCTGGAACTTGATCTGATTCACTTCCTCATCTGCCAACCACATTCACGCCAAATGAAATATTCTTCATCTCAAGTTATGTGAGATCTTTAATATGCACAAGGTTCATTCACATTAGTTTATGTGGTAATATTAATGTTAGTTAAAATACATCTTTAATGTTAGTTAAAATATATCTTTAATCACTTGCAGTGATTATAAAACCAAATATTTTTCTGGAAGAAAAATAAAAAGAGGCAGTAAATATCCCAGTTGGGCTTACTGAAATATGGACAGACTATAAACTATTAAGATGCAAAAACAAAAAATTGTTTTTAAATGTCAGAAGTTATGCACTGAAATGAATACTGCTCTTCAAAGTAGTGTCTGATTCTATGCTCTGACACATCTGGAGCCACTTTCAAGACCTGTTTTGAACCCCCCTTAGGGCCAATTGTTAAGGTAGAGAAGAGACCCAATCTCATTACCCTGTGTTCACCGATCACAAGAAGGTTGGACGATCAAAAGAAGTATGATCCTACTTGATCACCCACATTATTCTTTACACATGGCTCTCCGTGACAATTGCCTGCTTCTAAAACTGTCCTCTGCTGACGGTCGCTCTCCTCTCCAAAGCTCCCTAAAGTTGGCTTCAGAACTGCAGGACCCATGGGACGCCTGGGTGGCTCAGTTGGTTAAGCGGCTGCCTTCGGCTCAGGTCATGATCCCAGCATCTTGGGATCGAGTCCCACATTGGGCTCCTTGCTCAGCGGGGAGCCTGCTTCTCCCTCTGCCTCTGCCTGCCACTCTGTCTGCCTGTGCTTGCTTGCTCTCTCTCCCTCTCTCTCTCTGACAAAAAAAAAAAAAAAAAAAAGAACTGCAGGACCCAGCAGCCAGACCCGTGCCTGGCACAGAGCCAACACTTAGTGAAAACTTGCTGAATAAAAGGACATTGGGATAAAAGACAGATCTTTGGTCCCCCTGAGCATATAGAAAGTACTTGGTTGATTTGCCACCCGTATTATTCTAGGTGAATTCTAAGCCATGGCAGCATTGTTTTTATGAGGACATTGCTTCCCAGTATGATTACTCTAAAAGGGATTTATGCATCTAATTTCTGGTATTGTTGTTTGATTACACACATTTCTGTATAGTCATCTCTTTTGTTTCAATTCCAGGAGAAAGTTGGCAGTAACAGGGAGCAGGATAGCTAGATGGACAACTCCAGAGGCAAGCAAGCAAATTAACAAACACATATTAAAACCCCTTCCTGGGAAATCAACTATTTCCCAGATAGAGACCCTTAGTAAATGTGAAAAATTTGTCAAATCTAACCACAAACACTGCTTATAAGATTGATTTAGGAACCAAACAACATTCTGCAGCTATGAAAAACACAAAAAACATTTCAGAACATTTCCAGATTGTTGTAAAAAAATTCAGGCAATCTGAGAAAAATATTAAGGCTACATTGTTGTGAATAATGTTCTTACCGGTAATGGTTTAGGAGCTATTAACTGAATATACTTCAACTAACTCAACAGAGGACGAATTAAAGTACTTAAAATGTACTAATATCCAGGAGTGACCATTTTCAATAGTTTTAAGTGAGTTGGCCTTACAGTAAAAATCATCCATCTGTTCTGAGGAAGAACACTCAGAATGCACAACACCAGTGTCTCCTCCTCAATCTCATTGACTAAGAGTATGCCTGGGATATTCATACTCCTGTCCAGCAAACATGGCAAAGGGGAATACAAATCTCTGGAGATGACCACTGTCTATATCATCAACAGCTAAGCCCTCCTGGAAACTCAGTTGTTCATTCTACAAGTATTTCCTAGGAGATTGCCACATGCAGCTCTCTGTCAAACACTGGAAGAAATGAGCTAAGGGGACCAAAGAGGTGTTAAGACATGGTGCCTGACTGTCAGAAAACTTCCAACCTGTTAGGGAAAGGAGTGAACCACTAATACGTGATTAAGTGGAGAAAAGAGTGATTTAGCAACAGAGGCAATCGGTCCAAGAGAAATCAGGAGGAGGAAGGGCAGATGAAAGTGAGCTAAGACAGTCAGGTGGAAGCTGCACAGAGGAGTGGAACCTGAATTGACTGGTTAAAGAACAATGGGATGGAATGAGGGCTGGGGGAGGGTGAAGGGTAGGAAAGGACACTCTGGTCAATGCAGAAGAACATGTCTCATTGCACCTGTCAGTCTTGCTATGCTCATGCAAGCCTTCTTTCTCAGCCAGGGAAATACATATAGCCATGATTGTGTCTACCTTTTCCTTAAGAATTTTCTTTGAAATTTCCCTGTCCTTGATGAAAGTGAGTAATAATTGAAGAGGATTGTGTATTAAGAAATAACTTCCAACCACCTACTTTCTTTATTTAGGGATGTCACTTTGTATCATAAACCGATTTGCTTCCTAATCTTGTAGAGCAAATATAAACATGGCAGTTTATGTGGTTGGGCACGTGACTACATGTGGCCATGGCCTTGCTTAACTTCTGCAAATGTCAGAAAAAGTGAGGCCAACTTCAGGATTCCTTAGTCATCTGCCTTTGCTCTTTCATCATACTGTGTTCTGCATATAGTAGTGAGTTTTTATTGTATGTTGACTGGTTGATTTTAACCATATTCTCATGTAAGCATATGAATATAATATAATGACTTTTTTTTTATTTATTTGTCAGAGAGAGAGAAAGAGAGAGAGAGAGCGCACAGGCAGGCAGAGAGGCAGGCAGAGCCAGAGGGAGAAGCAGGCTCCCTGCCGAGCAAGGAGCCCGATGTGGGACTCGATCCCAGGACGCTGGGATCATGACCTGAGCCGAAGGCAGCCGCTTAACCAACTGAGCCACCCAGGCATCCTAATATAATGACTTTTCACATTAAGAGTCAGTCACAGGCTTTGTTGAAACACTAAGAGCTTGCCCTCTGGGATTATGTCATCTACTTTGTTGGTTGAGCCTTACAGCCTAGTCCAACTACCTTTCCAAATTTGGAAACAGAGGTGTATGCCATTGGTCTTGTAGAGAATAATGTTACAATAGCTTCAGCCAAGATGCCCAAACATCCTTGAACCCATCTCATGGAAGGAGTTCTAGGAGTTTGCACTATTTGCATTCCATAAGCAAATAACCTTCAGACTGTAGCCCACATGGCCAGGAGTAGTATTCATGTTACTATCCATGGGAGCCACTGAAGGTCAAGGACAAAATGAGTGCATCAACATTGTGTGTTCATTTATGAGAGTGTAAGTTCAAGGCAGCTGAAGTAAAGAGGTCCAGTGTACTGAAAAAAAGAAAAAAAGTATTTTATTAATGTATAGGAGACAATAATACCATAGGAATTAGGTAATGAAATATGGCAAAGTAAGAACAAAGAAATACTTAGCATAATTTTGAGTAGCATCCAAGACAAAGAGAAACATCTAATTGCAATCAGGAAATAATTGGTTATTCCAAAATTTAAACTATGTGATTCAATTCACAAATAAAAGATGAATGTTTAAAAATGATGATACAAACATATAGGCAGAATTGTCCAATCTACCTCTATGAAAACTTTCTTTTGTGGAAGAGTAATGGTCCTTAGCTTAGAAGAGCTGGTCAGTAATGACAATGACTTTCTCCATGGGGAGACAAAGGAATGAATATTTCATGGATCCACAGCAGTACATGATAAAGATTATTCATTTTCTCAGATTGGATTATGTCCATATAAAGTAAAAATAGAATAATATTGTAATGATAAATGAGTATCCAGCTCAATAAGGAGCAAAATAATGTTTGCTTAAGGTTGTACGTGTCAACATATATAAGCCATTATATAAGTTCATGCAAAAACATAGTGCTACAAAATGAGATGCTAGCCTTCAAAATTACCAGTGAAATCTGGAACAGTTCACACAGTAATACAAAAACAGTTTATTTTTTTTAATTATGTGTAATCCAGATAACTTTCCAAATTGGCGTAATCCCCTAAAGATCAGACGCCTCTTTTCCTTCACATGCACATAACTTGCAAACTACCAATTAATTTGCTGGCATCTGAACAAACACTTGTGATATTTTTATCATTGTTGTTTTTCTTTTAGAAATATGTATCATGAAAACTGATCCATTCATTATGCTGACTGGTCATGCAGAGAAGATGCAAATGAAGAACTCAAAACCACACTGATGAAAGGAAATGCAGAGAAATTCTATCAGACCATCATGACAATCATTACTGACCTCTTTCTGCTTCTAATTTTGTTGAATTCAGCCTTGTTTTCCCTCCCTCTAACTCACCTTTTGCTGGTGTAGTTCCAGCCTCCTTCTCTTTATTTGGTTCTGTGTGGAAAGTACAAGCACATTTTTAAAAGTGTCTTAAAGAAACCATTTTATTATGTGATGAGCAATGGGTGGAGGGTGGGAGAGGAGAAATTAATGAGAACGGAAGAGACATAAATGATGCTACATATTCATTTATTATGCTATACATGAGTTATGAACTTGGGAATGATAATGTAGAATCACATTAAACTTTTAATAAAAGCAATGAATAAATCTGATCACTTCTGAAAAAAGTATACACAGAAACATGCAGTACAGATTTTGTTAAAATATACTTAGCTATGCTGGGACTATGTTAAACATGCTGGTGTGAAAGTGAGTATAAAATGTGGGTCATTTCATTTTAGACCCCAAAAGGGACTGACTTTTTAAGGAAGCTTGACCCATGTAATGATTCCAATTGTTTAGACTTCCAGTTAATATAATAGTAATGAGTCAGGGTATAAAATCTATAATTGTCCAGTAGTTTCAAGGAAAATATTTTGGTGCATGTACTAATCTTCTAGGTTGAGTTGAGTGGCAATTAATGCAACCCAAGAGCAGTAACATCCGATTTCATCAGCTGAGACAGACTATCTAGCTTACTTCTCTCTGTCCAGAATCATATTTAGATACCTGCAAATGGTGTCTGACTTGTGATATATGTAAGAAAATAATGATTTTAAGCATGAATTTTCTCTCTTTCTTGGATTGATGAGCAGAGGTCTGAATCTCAGTTAACTAATAACTATTTTAGCAGAGTTTGGGAGGAGACCCGTTTTAGCAACAGGAGGTCAGTATTATACAATGAATATGAAATATGCGTATGCTATAACAAGGGAAACTTTAGAGTGGCTCAGTGACAGCAACTGATCTGAAGAATAGAAGGAAAAGGTTATGTCCGTAATGGCCTGTAGGTCCTCAGTGTACTCAGTGTTGTCAAAAATAAATTGGTATGTGCAAGGAGAAAACACACCAAAGAACATCCTAAGAAGAATGTCACACTATACCGGCTAAAAGAAGACTAAACGGAGCTTGTCCCTGTTTGAGCCCACATGGCACTGAGCCTCATTCATTCATTTTGATACATACCAGTATTCTTCTATACTGTTTAAGGGCTTTGAGAGTGTGAATCTAGTGTTCTTAGCTGGACAAAGGGGCTCCTATGAATAGTCAGATTTCTCAAAGTTCCTTCCTGAAAATGATCTCCAGGATGGAAGAGCTTCAGAACCCCCTTATAAATGTCCACGCAAGAAGATCACCAGCAACTAAGGCCTAGTCAGCTTCTCTTTCACCTAGACTGTGGTCTCCAGTGCCCTCTCACCCGCTTCCTTCACACCATATTGTCAATTTAAGAAACCTGCCTCAAATCACAGACGGCCTTGTGAGGTTCTCCCGGTATTGCTTGCGTCTCAGTATGGCGGTCGTGTTAGACTGAGGGGTTCTTCAGGCTGTATTTTATCTTCTACTCGGTTGTAAGCAAACAGAATCCAGGGAAATGTTTTCCACTTAGAGTTCCAGTCTTTTTCTCTTCCTTAGGTCTATGTGAGCGCAGAAGCAGGCTTCACCTGCTCTGTGAAGTAGGAATGCCCACTGTTGCTCCCTACAACTCTTTACTCCTTGTTTTTTTTTGTTGCCACCTGGTGGACAACAGGGTACTAAGAACGGGAGAAGTGGAGCCTCAGAGGCCACCAAACTGTCCTGGAAACTGTTTCTCCAGGTGCTTGATGGTGATATAGTTCAAGTGGGCAGGGGGCTGCTTGTCTTCCAGGACTGAGGTAAAATGCATTCCCTAAATTCACAAGAAAGATGTGGGCCTTGTTTGCCTTTAGCTCCATGTGAAGAAGTGCTGCAAATCCTTCATTCCCTTGGAGGCTCAGGCTCCACAAAGCTAAAACATGGGCATAACAACAACTTTGGCATCGCTAGAAAGGTTTCGTAAGTATATGACATGCCATTCAAATCAGGTACCATGAGAGGGATATATAAATACAATGCATTATTATTATGACTATTATTAGTAGTATAAACTTATGACAAGTGTGGTCATCCAACTTCTCCATAGGAGTTAGGTTAAAACTCACAGCTTCGGTGGAGGCCAGATCATGCTAGGATGGACGTTCTGTATTTGCGGCCCAAACACGTGAAGCGGTGTTTTTTACTCACCTGGGGGTGGGGCTGGGGCTGGGGCAGACACTTCATTTTCTGAAAATGAAAAGAATAACGGAAGTGTTAGTCTCACTTCTCACAAGCAAAAGCTATTTTCCACAGCCTCACGCTGCACTCGACTCTAGGCAGCCACCTCACCTGTACTGACAAGAGGGATGGAGCAGGAAAAGCTTCAACTGGTGGCCAAGACATACTGCCTTTTAGTGTGTGGTATGAGGTGAGGATCTAAATGGTACTCTATAGATTTCCATGGTGTACTGATGGGCAGAGCACAGGTAAAATGGGGATCCAGGGTGTCCTGGCCAGCAGGCAGAACATTTAATGGCATTTAAAATGAGCCTGTTTTCCTTTTCTGGAAAAGTGAATACAACACCTATCCCATATGCACAGGTTGCAAAGAGGGTAAGATGAGACACACTGAGTGGCATGCGTGTCCCTCATGGTCCAAAAGACTCACACCCTGCAGAGCCCAAGGTGAGGACAGTGCTCGGTAAATGAGAGCCCGCTTTCCCCAGAGAGCAAGGACACTGCAGCATCTCTGACATCATCTTGCTCCCTTGAGACATACTTTCTGAATGGTGATGAGACCAAAGTCCTCTGGTTATCACAAGGCAAAGCAAGACTCATTGGGAAACAGAATCAACTCCTCTCCCGGTCATTTCTGGGAATGCACGTATCTGGTGTAGATTTCTTTCCTTTTTTTAAAAAAAGATTATTTATTTATCTATTTATTTATTTGAGAGAGAGAGTGCACGTAAAGATGAATAGAGGGGCAGAGGGTGAAGGAAAGAGAGAATCTCAAGCAGGCTCCACACCCAGCACGGAGCCCAATGCAGGGCCCGACCGCAGGATCCTGACATCAAGACCTGAGCTGAAATAAAAATTCGGAAGGTTAACCAACCGAGTCACTCAGACACCCCCTGGAGTAGATTTCTATCTACACGTATCCAAATTTTTGAGAGCTTTGGTTCTAAGATTTTTATACCTGGCTTTGGATATCCAGAATCATAAAGAAGTCTGGCAGTGAATTCTGTTAAAGAAACTTTTGTTAAAAAATATACTATGTCCAAGTAGCTAACGGCATATCCCATGACCAAAGGGCATGGAATTTCCCCTGTTGAATCCCCATGGATTCCGTGAACTGGGAATTAATGACACGTGTGTGAATCACCTTCTCCTACTCCAGGGCAGGAAGAGGCAGTTAATGAAGGTAATCTCCCTTAAACTTATTTTCTGCTTGTCAAAGAAAATTTTTCATATTATAAGCACATGTGGGATCCTAGGAGCTCTGTTTTTGTCCAGATCTAGGGTTTTCTAGTTATTTTTCCCACGACTGGCTCTTTCTATGCAAAGAGGAAAACAGCTCACAGCAAACAGTTTAGCCCAAAGGTCATCACTATGTGTAGTCCAGGCAGGCTGGAAAGAACATAGAAGAAAGAATGGACGCACCCCAACAGAAATCAAGAAAGGAACAACACAGTTCTATTAGGATGCCGTGATATCTCCTTCCATCACTAATTTTGTGTGTGTGTGCTGGGTACAAACTCCAAATTAAAAAAAAAAATACTTTCATTCAGATGCCCATAAATACGGTACTATTTACTAAAGAGGAAGAAATAAAACCAAAGGAGAGAAAACGTATAGCTTTCGGGCAGAAAGTAATGTGGCAGGATGCAATGTAGTTTGAGGATACAGTGAAACAAGTGTCTCCTGGATGGCATCGACTGAAACGCTTTAGTTTCTTTACCACGTCATGGAAAGGATCTGAAGTGCCAGATCAACCAGAAGACAAAGCCCTCGGCCAAAGCATTTTATTTTCAGAGATCGGAGTGCAGAAATGGGAATCTAATGTTGACCCCTTGGCTTTGGGTGAGTCGTTGCAGCACACAGATATCAGAATACAGAGAGCAAGAAGCCAACTTTTTTGGCATACTATCTTTTGGACAGGGTCATTGTTGCCTAATGCCCGAGAACCTCTGCCTGGCTTTCCTTGCAGATGAGTTTCTCTGCCTTCCAGCCTCTTTTTCCCATAACTGCAGGGATTACTTAATGCCACAGCTGTGTTTCACCCCGTTATTCTACCAGAGAGGGTCTCTGTTACCTATTTGGTTAGGTCTACACTCTTTATGTTCACATTCAAAGCCATTGCCAGTGGGCACTTCCTCCTTCCCTTCCCTTAGCGCACCCTGGTGGCCCCCTCTGTCCTGGTTTCTCTTTTCACTGGCCTTTCTGCCCCTGAGAAGAGTGATGATCTTCTCCCCAATAGACTTTGTTTATTCTTTGAATGTGATTGTGTCAGGTAGATCTCGGTTCAAATCCTGACTCTACACCTTATTAGTTGTGTAATCTGGGGCAATTCCTTAATCTCTGTCATCCTCCGTGAACTCATTTGTGAAATAACAACAAGGTACTATCTAACTAAATTATAAGCACAGTTCCCGTATGTAGATAGAGCTCATAATTTACAACAATAACTACTATCGTTATTTTGTCAGTCTTGGTCTATCTTTTTATATTTCTCTGAGGATTCCCAGAACTGATTTTCCCTTCTGTTCCCCTCCCTTATTCTCTTGGCATTCTGAACCCCATGATAATATACTCTCTATTCACTAATTATTTTAAAATTATTTTCCAGGGGCACCTGGGTGGCTCAGTGGGTTAAGCCTCTGCCTTCGGCTTGGGGCATGATCTCAGGGTCCTGGGATCAAGCCCCACATTGGGCTCTCTGCTCAGCAGGGAGCCTGCTTCCCCTCCTCTCTCTCTGCCTGCCTCTGTGCCTACTTGTGATCTCTTTCTGTCAAATAAATAAATAAAATCTTTGAAAAAAATTAAAAATAAAATTATTTTCCATTTATCTCAGTGTATTTGTTTCTTTTCCCTCCTAGCTGAACAAGGACAGGGATCTTTCATTTCCTTTCTTGTCTCCCTAATATCTCATTTTCTTGTTGGAAACACATTAAATGCATAATGAATTGATAAAAAAGAATTCAAAGGGCTTCATTGGTGATCGTATAGGGACTATCACACTGGCCAAGCTTTCTCAGCATCTATGTAAACAAAAGCCCATTTTTGTAAGGGGAGCTGTGCTTACTTAAAATCCTGTTTTGGAAGTAAGGCCAAGGGCGAAATCTAATAAAAATAAATAAAAGAGAATTACTCTGGATACTGAAACAGTAAATGTGTTCTGAATGTGAATTGTCCATTTCCATTGTGTTTGTATGTAAAAGCCCCAAATCAAAACAAAATGAGAATTTAAAGGGCTTAGTTCAAGTTCCAACAAATCCACAGAACTTCGATCATTAACTGCCAATTGGATTATCATCAGAACTACAGAAATAGGGGCGCCTGGGTGGCTCAGTGGGTTAAAGCCTCTGCCTTTGGCTCAGGTCATGATCTCAGGGTCCTGGGATGGAGCCCTGCATCGGGCTCTCTGCTCAGCAGGGAGCCTGCTTCCCCTCCTCTCTCTCTGCCTGCCTCTCTGCCTACTTGTGATTTCTATCTGTCAAATAAATAAATAATCTTTAAAAAAAAAAAAAGAACTACAGAAATATTACAGGATACTAATGCTGATATTTTTAGAATATTTGCAGGAAGTGGAAGTAGGAAATGCATGCCTGCCTGGTATGAAGGCAGAGCCAGAACTTTTCCTTCTTGAAATCATAGAAACCCTGTTACTTTGTAGCCAGTGGAGAAATAAATAGGCAACAACTACTTATAGGCACCCACTGCATGAAGGACACAGTATATGCTAATGTGTGTTATTCTTTACCATCCTTACTACTCTCTGAAATCAGTGCTTTAATTATCCCCATTTTGCAGATGGGAAGTGAGGCCCTTTGAGGTCCCACAACCCATTGAAGGGTGGAGCCAGGCTCCATCTGGGTCTGCCTGACTCAGAACCTGGACTTTGTCACGTGGGGCTGCACTTCCTTTCTCAGCTTTCGTATTCTGTGGAGGCAGAAGTGGACAGATGGACTTTCCAGAAATATCACTCCATTTTTCCTGGTGAGTTGGTTGATCTATTGCCATGGCCACATAACCTCCTATGGGTGTTGTACTAGCTGTAGGAGTGGAATGTGCCTGAAGTTCCTTATCTATGTAGTAGAAACAATAGCATAACCTATCTTAAGAGTTGTTGGGAGAAGTGGGTGAATTCCTGCGGAAGCAAGGAATGTGATAGACACCATATACACTTCAATCTCTTTTTATTGTTATCATTGTTATTGTCATAATTTTACTCTGACACATCTGTGAGAACAGCACTCCTGTCTTTCTACACATGCCATTTGCTAGGGATTTGCCTTATTTCTAGGTCTGTGGCTGTATCACGTTAGAACATGTTTGGAATTGGGTTGGGGGCTGAGGAAGCAGAGGAGGTAGACCCCTCATTCTCCTAACCGTAAAATGGTAATAATAATTGATTTTTGATGAAATTTACATACACTGCAGAGTCTGTACAATGTAGATAAATGTACCCACCAATCAGTAAATCCTGGTAGAACAGAAAGGATAAAAAGATGAACTCTCAATAGTTTGCAAGACATTTGAAACAAAGAATTCCAGCTGTCTTAGACCTGGAGAAATGGGGAAGCTGGAATGGTAAAGGCCAAGAATTAAAGGAATTAGATTGAAAATGCACGATTACAGGTATGTCTCAGAACTCAAGGCATCTCCTTTTGCCTCAAGGAACTGCTCATATATCTCTCTTACTCCCAAGCATCTTTTGTCACTGATAGGTTGTGCCAAGCCCAGCTTCACCCACACCTCTAAGAGCCATTTGTATGTTCCCCAGATTCATTAGCTGCCTCTATAACAATGATTCATTCACAACAATTTCCGCAGTACCCACTGAATGGGGACTGTAGGAAGAAGGACCCAGGTGGCCGGAATTCATTGAGCATAAATCTATTATAAATCTTCCAAGAGTGGGCACTGATAAGATGAGATGCCTGTGTTTAAGAAACTCACAGGTTGGGGCTCCTGGCTGGCTCAGTCAGTGGAACATGCAACTCTTGATCTTGGGGTTGTGAGTTCAAACCCCATGTTGGGTGTAGAGATTACTTTAAACATTTTTTAATTAAAAAAAAAAAAGAAGAAGAAGCTCACAGGTAAATTAACTATTCTTTTTTATCAAGTCAGTCACAAAAGCAGGTGGCTTTGCACTCTCAAAACATTCAAGACTCGACATCTATAGTCCTTCTAGTGCTTCTGAAATTGCTGTGCACATATGAATCACCTAGGGATTTGGTCAAGTGCAGATTCTGATTCTGGGGTCTAGGCAGGGTTTAAGTTTCTGCATTTCTAACAGTCTCCCAGGTGATTCCGATGCTGCTAGTCCATACCCCACACTTTGGGTAAGTAAGCTCAGACTATGCCCTAAATATCACCATTGAAATATTCCCATTTCAAACGTGATTGTAAATGGTGAAGGGTTTACAGTACATGGGGAGTTTTCCTCTCTGATCACAAGCTTCTTGAGGACAAGGCCTGTCTCCTCCTCCTTTTCAAATTCTGCACAGCAGGTGCTCTATAAATATAGTTGACTGGCAGACTGTTCCTACCGGCACAAAAACCCCTTCTTCTCATTGCCAAGAAATCAAGAACCATTTGCTGGCACTCCAAGGTGTCATCTGTGTTACCCACAGAGAACACTATGTCTCCCATTGGTGACCCTCCTGCTGGCTGAATGCTGGGAGGCATTCACCCAACCCCATTGTTTCTTAACAATGGTAGGAGAGCAATCAGGCTATGCAGATACAACCCTTGCCTTTCTAAGGAATTCTGCCTTCCAAAATCTGGGCTGCAAATAATCCAAATAATAAAAATCTCAGCAAATAACCCTCAATCAGCCATGCCAGCTCCACTGTCAACTAGCTTAGCCCTGTCCAAACTCTCAGGAGGCACTGTCCTTGGGAAGCTCTCCAAGTCTTTAGATTTAGAGCAGAAGGTTATTTATTGAAGAGAGGCCCTGCTATGCTTCTGCTTATTCAAAAACCCAAAGGCAGCTTTTGTAGGACTTTTCTGCCAGGTGAATGAAGTCTGATTTTTGTCTCCCTCTTCCTCTTGCCTTGATTAGGAAACACACAGATGCAATGGACTAAAGGATAGAGAAGATGCTGTTTTAAACTTCTTTTTAATAAAAGGAAGAAACTCGGAAATCCAGAAAATAATAAGCGCAAGGAAATATTCTATGGACAACATGAAAACTAACTAGATTCTGAGCCAGCAACTAAAGCTACCTCCTTCTTCCTTAGGCAAGGACGGCTGTTCTTTGATCCTTTTTAGTTCACAGATATAGACTTTCCCTCCCTCTGCAATACTGAAACGTGTTCAAAGGGCTTGATCTATTTATGGTGGATTTTTCCTATGACCACCTACTGTAAAAAGCACAGGTATGCCACCCATGGCATGCCTGCACGGAGAGTGCCAGGGCACTCTAACTGACGGGCGCTGGTGGCAGCTAGTAAACAGTCAGCCCATATGTGGCCTTGGTGCTCTGCTGGAAGACCAGGAGCCTAGTCACTCCATAAATGGTCAGGTTTTCTCCAATGAGGTTCATTCCTATTTTCCAGGCTCAAGGGTTCCATGGTCAGTAAATTGAAGGAGGAAAAAAAAATCTCCAGTCTTAGGAGGCATTAATTAACTTGCCTCTCTCTCTCTAGGTGTCTCCACACCAAAATGATAGAAACATCCCAGCTCTGTTCTTCCTATAGGCTCATGGGCTCATATAATACATTGTTTGACCTACTTAAAAGTATCTTATTGACCCTCAATTTAGCCTTTTGTTAGCATGGAGAGGGTAATTACAACATATGAATATGTCATATAGGCATGGAAAAGATAAGAAGAACATAATAATAACAGTTGTTATGACTGGTAAGATTGTATGTCTTTTTTGTGGCTTTCTTTTTGTCACTTTTTTGGGATAAAATAAATGTGCTAAAACCATGTTTTGGTAATTTGGTGTGTGGGAGGAGATTGTTATGTCATTCTTTTTTTTTTTTTTTTTTTAAGATTTTATATACTTATTTGACAGAGAGAGAGAGCACAAGAAGGGGGAGAGGGAGAGGGAGAGCGAGAGGCAGGATTCCCTCTGAGCAGAAAGCCCAATGCAGGGCTTGATCCCAGGACCCTGGGATCATGATCTGAGCTGAAGGCAAACACTTAACCAACTGAGCCACTCAGGCGACCCTGTTACGTTATTCTTAAATGCTATTTATTCTCAAAGTCTCACTCTTGGTTTGAAATAAGCTATGTGAATGCTTTATATATTGTAAATATTGTGGTGAGTGAGGCTCTATCTGGCCAACTCCTGTTTTTGTCATTTTTGGTAGTAGAGCAAGTTATCTTTCTTCTTAGGTTAAATAGGCTAAACACGTCTGGCATATCCCCCGTTGATAGTGGGGTTTGGGACTGTGTGCATGTTGCAGCCTAGACCTCATATGTCCAGCACAATGGAGACTGCTTTAATATAAAATATTATTTGCATGAAGGTGTTAATAATACTTGGATAAGTTTTGGATATATGAATTATAAGTGTCATCAAAAATATCAACAAACACAATGACAATGCGTTTGTACTGGTCATATTCTTTATGCATCAGAATCTAGATTTTGGACATAAATGAATGTTTAATGTAACATTTTCACAGTTATATGCTTAATTTGTCCCCTATTCTATTCATTATAGGCTGTGGGTGTGGATATTTTATACCTTGGTATTTAAGGGTTTAGATACTTTTTAGAGACAATTCTTTACTGATTTATAATAGTGACTCCTAAAGTATTGTCTAGGCTCCTCAAGCGCTCCTGAGACTTTTTTGGGGAGTCTATAAAGTCAAAACTATTTTCATAATAATGCTAAGACATTCTTTGCCTTTTTCACTCATATTCTCTCAACAAATATGCAGAGGATATATAATGTGGGACAACATCAATTGTCTGAAAACTAATAGAACGTGTTTTTTTATGTTTTAAAATTTTATCAATTTTAATTTCTAATATAGTAAATATTGACAGATATAATGTGTGCAAACAAACACATTTTAGTATCTCAATAATTATTAAGTGCCAATGTATCTGAGACCAAAAAGTTTAAGAAACATTTAGAATTTATGGTAAATCTTTTTAAAAAATTATTTTGTGCTTGTGTACTTAAAAAAAAAAATAGGACGCTTGGGTGGTTCAGTGAGTTAAAGCCTCTGCCTTAGGCTCATATCATGATCCCAGGGTCCTGGGATGGAGGCCTGCATCAGGCTCTCTGCTTGGCAGGGAGCCTGCTTCCCCATCTCTCGCTCTGCCTGCCTCTCTGCCTACTTGTGATCTCTGTCTGTCAAATAAATAAATAAAATCTTTAAAAAAAAATTAAAAAAAAAACTCATATCATATGCCTCATTAAGGAAAAATCTGTAGCTTTGATTAATAAAATGAATGAAGCAGTCAAAAGCCATAGGGACGCCTGGGTGGCTCAGTTGGTTGGACAACTGCCTTCGGCTCAGGTCATGATCCCGGAGACCAGGGATCGAGTCCCGCATCAGGCTCCCAGCTCCACGGGGAGTCTGCTTCTCCCTCTGACCTTCTCCTCGCTCATGCTCTCTCACCGCCTCTCTCTCAAATAAATAAATAAAATCTTTAAAAAAAAAAAGCGCCATAAATTGATTTAGTGGGCTGAAATATAACTTATTTTCCTTTGTGTACAGTAATAGAGACAAAAGGGCAATATTGTCTAGTACCTCACCATCTCCCTACTCAGAATTCAAGTATCGAGCAACCTCACTTGTCCGGATAACAGCTGCTGACCAGCCAGTTTAGAAGGGTCTCCAAAATGCAAAGTGGACTTGTCTCCAGCTCCTCAAGACCTGTGCACTGAGAGCGCCAAATGCTTTACTCACAAGAGAGCCCACCTAGGTCCTCAGCAAGGCTGGGAAGTGGGACTAGGTTGAGGCAGGCCAGGGGCCAGATTTAAGGAGGCACTTGTGAGCAAGTGCCAATCCAGCACTTGCACAACCCTGAGAGTGAATGCCTCCTTAAACATGTTGCCACAGGTGCCCCAGGGACACTCCACAGTGCAGCCCCACTCTGGGGGATTAAAGACCTGGCCTTGGGTCCACAACAAACAGCAAAGAAGAAAGAGGGCAGCATCACATACTGACTGACAAGAGTAATAAAAGAAGACAGTGGACTTGTAGCAAAGGATAAAACAGGAGAGCTATGAAAAACTGTACACAAATTCAAAATACAAGTAATATGAGCCCATTTAATACAAAAGCAAATAATTTGGGCTCTCAGGATATCATGTACACTAACTGACATCTATAATTTATGACAAAGTTATATGCAGCTGTCCCTTGTTTTTAAAAGCAAGGAGTAATATGTTCCATTTTCGGTATGTTTCTACCCAAAATGGTTAAAATAATAAGGTTCAAGAGCAAAATAAACTCTTAGATATCCAAGGAAATCAGCTGTTTCAGAAAGCTTCAGTCAATTAAATCCATATTCATTCACTGTGGCTAAATATCGTCAGACCATATTCTAAAACTCCGAAGAGATGAATCTAATTGTGCATCAAGTATGCAAATTTTCAATGACTCATTATTCAGTTTGATGGAATTTCCCTGAACTCACAGGATTTTTCCCCCTTCTAGTCAAATTGTTATTTGTCTTTCTAATTACACTGAGTTTCAGCTTGCAGATGTCATTCCACACAGGAAGAGGATTAAAATATAGTTAGTATCCCATAGCAACACTATGCCTCTCATTGTTAACATGGGGCTGGAAGAAAATGAGGTCATTTGCTGAGATCTGATGAATTGTCTCTTTTATGTTATTCTTATCATGTTTTGAAGTAAGAATCAACAGGGGTTGGAGTGGCATAGATGGGGGGGGGTGGTATGGGAAAATCTTTACACAAATAGAAAAAGTTTAAAAATTTAGCACAGGTCACAAGGAAATTATTGTAAAAGTGATTCGAATTGTTAACAATTTCCCCTTTTAGTCTCTGAATATGCCTCTCCTGAGAGTCTGTTTCTGGGCAGACCATCACCATAATCACACCATTCTTAAGTGGTTCTATGGTTATCAGATAAATCTCCTAAAGGCCTTGCCCCAAGGCATTGCTGGGCCTCACATTGGGTGACTTTTTAAAAATAGAGGAAGGACAGGCCTGCTGCCAGGTGGGGTCATAAAAATAAAATTCCACAGCAGTAAACACAGTGGCACTCAATCAATTACATCCATGTGTGGTCATGGAGAATTTGTTACGTGGATATCCTAGAAATATTCAGACCTGAGGAAGACCCCACCTGCTAAAAGCACCCCTGGTGGGGAGAGAAATCTTAATGTTCCACAAACCCAAGCCGTTCAAACTTTGGGGGTGGATATCGTTACACGGTCAACTGTGCAGGGTGACTCTTTCATCTAAGTAGGAAAGGCCACGCTCCCACAATGGAACAGTGAAGAAACAACTAGTCATCTTCATCTGTTTAACAGCTGGAGGCCCTCAACTGGACAAGGCATATTTCAGTGGGAACACAGCAGAGGCTCTGGAGCGTAGACCTCTTATTTGATCTGGGCTTCTGTGAGGGGAAGCTAAGATGATTTACAAGTAAAAAAAGGAAATACTCGTGTTGGCGATCATGGCTAGGATAATAACAGCAACTCTTTGGGAATATATTCTAAATATTGACAATATTTATTACATAAATATTAAGTAGAGGAGCAGGCGTTGTTAGGTACCTTACAGTGGTTGTTATGGGTTGCTGGAATGCCCTCAAAATGTATGTGAAGAAGAAGGCATGTAACACCTTATGCTACATTCTGAGCTTGCTGTTTTAGAAGGAAAAGAGTTAAGCTCTTATGAGCTAGGTCCTGTTCTGAGCTTTTTACCTTATTTATCTTATTTCCTTCGTGTAAAGACCTAATGGGTTAGGTATTATTATTATTCACATTTCACAGAGGAGGAAGCTGAGGCATATGTAGTGTAACTAACTCAATACATGGTCCAGCTGGAAGAGTCTAGAATGTTCTATGAATAGTACACTTTGTTTATGTCACTATGCTTAATAATGAATATTAGTTAATAGGCATAAGGAAAAAGCCCAAATGCATAGTATATGAAGGACAACTCTAAAGACATCTAACTTTTTAAAAATGAGAAATTAAAATGAAGAATTATACAAATAGGTGAATTTTTAGTTATAAATAGAACATCTGTTGCAAGATATATAAAATTTTATTAAATGCAAAAGCTAATAGCTGATACAAGCAAAGAATTCCTGAGGAGTTTAAAAAGAGATTTGGTACTATTTAGAGGGAGAATTAGATGATTTTGGAGGAAAAAAAATATTTTCTAGCCTAGGTTCTTGTAAATATCTATAGTACAAGCCAAAAAAAATGAATAAAACAAAATTATAAGATCTAACATCTGACATATTATTAAACATAACTTTAGGTGTTATATTGATGTGCCAAATTGGCCCATAAAAAGATTCCTAAGGGAGTGTAAAAGGGCAAAAGATTTATCAAAGTGGATTTCAGACTTGAAAGGCATAATGAAAGTCAGATTACAGTTAGCTTTTTATGAACTCATTTTAGAGAGAGAAGTAAGCGTGTGATTAAATGATCCAAATCGACTACTTCACACCCCAGTCTGAGGGAATCTAAAATTTTACTCTGGAAATGCATAAATAATGCACTGCCCATAACGCAGGAGTGGAAACCCATAAATAATCTGTCCGTGAATGGGAACATCCTGAAATTCGGCTTGTTGTCTCCTGGTGAGGCCGTTCAAAACAAATGTACTTTTTGTAAGTTAAAACTGGGCCTAGCCACACAGAGGAGAGCAAACAATATTGTCACTCTTATAGTTTGGGCTCGTCTTTATAAAAAGCTGTGGGGACTGAAGCCCTGTTCTCTCTGGTTATGAGATAATTTGCATACTTAGAGGAAGTTAAGTGATAAAGTCTTCTTTTTCACAGCTTCATATTCTTTTATCACTGTACTTTCAAATTTGAGGAAGCTGCTCTTGAGTAAATAATAGCTACTTCGTGATTACCCTAACTAGGAACACTGTAAGTCAGTAACTGCCTTTCTACATATTTTTTGGGTTTTCCTCGGGTGTAATATGCTGTACCAACAAGGACTCTAGAAAACACATCTGTTCCTGTCAAGAACTGACATAGAATAAAAACAAAGAAAGAAGACATGGCCGTAGTCCCTCAGGTACACACATAAAACACAAATTTTCTGCTTATTTTTGATTGCTTGAGCTTTCTTTAATCC